>JBBPTZ010000754.1:0-15458 GCA_038094315.1 Phylloporus cf. tubipes
ACCATTCAGCGATGCAGAGATGAGCCGTGTCGAGTCAGGCGAGAAATCGACTGCAGGGGTGCCAGGACGATTGGTGTGCTTGAAGACTTGCTCGTACGTCTCTGCGTCCCACACGTGCATGTCACCCGCCCACGTCCCTCCAGCGAACCACCTTCCGTCCTTGGACACGGCAATGCACCAGACTTTCTCTGCTTCCATTGTTGCCACCTGATTCCCGTCTTCCATTCGCCATACTTGAATCCCCCCTTCCCCGCCGCTCAAGATTCGCTGGCCGTCCGTTGAGAACTCTAGAGCAAGTAAATCGCCTCCCACGTCGATTTCAACCGGGCCACGACGTTCTTGTCAAGTACGATCAATACCATAACCACTTCGTCTTGTTCATACGCACCTGACACGGTCGGCGACATGACTGACCAACAACACTGGCGGTGCGGTCGTGGGCGTCAAGGAACAAGGTGCACGCGCGGCGTGTCGCTGTTTACGGCATTTCCGGTACCTTATCGAAAGTTTTCCTTCTCTGAGGGGTGATTCGGAAAGTTTCGCTGGTGGATGCACTTTGTTCGGAAGATCCCGCCCTCGTATTCGCTAGGTCGGCCAGCCTTGTATTACTACACTTGCCAGCAGGCAGGCATTCGCCGACGGAATGGCACCACCTTTTGCTGACCATCAGGCTCCGGGTTTTCTGCATGCTGGTGGACCAAGCTCATTGCAAAGCTTGCAATCCTATCGCTTGGGGGAGGTTGTGTGGTGCGCGTATGCGACATACGAACCCATTCACTATACCGTCGACGAGCCTGCACGATACACCACGGCACGTTATGATGGCGCCAGACTTGCTTTGAACCCTACAGCGTCCAAACCATCAAAGTATTGTGCGTGCTTCGTGATTAATTGCTCACTGTTACTTTATGATTGTAAAGATCATCGGGCTCGTGAGGCGGTTGTTGTACGAGACACCGCTGCGGACTTGCTACGTGATGTGGTTTGACATCCTTCTGCAACGGTGCGAGATATTGGCACAGCCTTCTGGTGAGTTTTGTCGGATCTTTGCATAATCCCGAATATTCGGAGATATTGCACAGCTGATGATTATTCCCCCCCCGCAGTATATTTGCCAGAGGAACGGATACCACGTTGGTCGTCTGGTCCTCACAAAACAATTGATTGACGGGCTACTTCTCCCGTCCTGTCAAATAATCTCTCTCGCTTCTGAATCATGACCTCAACTGAACAAGCATTCAAGGCATGGCACCCTGGCGAGCGGGCAATCCAAAGATTGGCGTGCCTTCCAGAGAGGGTATCAATCCTTGCAATCGTCAATGCGCTCACAGATCAGCATCGCATATTCCATAGCACCCGTCTGCACTATGTCTCGGTCACGACCCTGGATGACGAAGGTCGACCCTGGGCATCCATCCTTTGCTCGCCCCAAGGTACGACGGGGTTCATCCACTCCCCATCAAACACTGCATTACGTATCCACGCACGCGTTTGGCCTGGAGATCCTATTTTCACCACCCTCGCTCATATTGATGGTCGGGAGGACAACCCGTTTGCATCGGGGCTTGGTCTCGAGCCAAGCACCCGCCGAAGGAACAAGTTTTCTGGTCGAGCGCTGTCTGCCAAGTTTGATGGCCAAGATCTGACACTCGAGCTGTCGGTCTCCCACGCATTGGGGTGCGTCCTCGTTTGTTCCCTGGTAACTTTACTTGACACCGCTTCTTGCTGTGCTTAGGTTGTGTCCAAAGTACATCAAATCCAGAGACCTCGAGCCGCACCCGAACGTTGCGCCGCGTGTCGTTTACGACAGGTGGCACCTGATGGAAGGGATGAGACTACCGGACGACGTCGTTCAGTTCATTCATGAGGCTGACACAGCCTTTCTTGCCACCTCTTACGTCTCCGAACCGAAGGACGCGGATGATCATCCATCGCGTGTCGGTACTAACCACCGCGGTGGAAGGCCAGGTTTTATTCGTGTGCGCCCAGGAGACGGAAGAACCCTCGTGCTACCAAACTATAATGGTCCGTATTTCTCCGACACAATTGCGTTTCCTTGTGCACCGCGCTGACGTTTCTTTCAGGCAATCGGATGATGAATTCCCTCGGAAACATTTTTGTTACCCCTCTGGCAGGGGTAGTATTTCCATCTTTCTCCACCGGTGCTGTCCTCTACGTGACTGGGAAAGCTGAGACTCTCTTCGGAGAAGCGGCGAGAGCCCTTATACCTCGTGTGAGCGCCGTTACCACCATCTACGTGACGGGCTTTTCCTTTGTCAAGAATGCGATGCCTATACGCGAGAGGTCCGACACCGCAGAGGATAGCCCGTACTGTCCTCCCATCTGCTACTTGTCGGAGGAGAAACCGCCGAAGGCTCTTTGCGAAGACACAGCTCTGTCGCTTGTCAAGACGCGCGTGCACAATAACACGTTGGCGACTTTCACATTCAAAGCATCGCGTCCTGTCCAAATATCCCCGAGTCAGAACGCAGTCCTTGATCTCTCCGACTTTGTCCGAAAGCGTGCTTCTGAGCTCGTCGACTGGACTCCGGGCACCTGGGCCGAGAGTGACGACTGCGTGCGTACGTGGACTGTGTCCGTCCCGCCCACTCCAACATCCTCATCCACATTCTCGCTCACGATCCGGTTGATCAAACATGGACTCATCACGCCGATTCTCCATCAGCTCGCACATAAGGTGGATTCGAATCGCGAAGGCAAGGCCATCGACATCTCATCTCTGGGAATCATCGCACAGCTCCGTGGCGTTGGAGGGACTCTCCCGGTCCCTGAGCCCCTTGCGGCATGTGATGGGGGCCGTCGCTTACTCTGGATTGCGGGAGGGATCGGGCTGACGCCTTTCCTCGGGCTGACACGCCATGTTGTCCAACTCGCGCGGCGCACGTACGGCGTCTGGGACGTCGTCCTCGTCATTTCGTCGCGCGAGCCCGAGGTGATGCTGTCCCTTGTGCACGAAGCCTACGCGGGCCGAGACGACCTTTGCAATCCTGGGGTGGGGGGCGATCAGGGTGGTCATGACCGCCCTCCGGTCGATTTGATGCTTGAGATTCATCTCTTCACACACCGTGCTCCTGCGAGCATGCCACGCTTCCCAGACGCTGTGTCGGTGGCGTTGCATGAGGGGCGCATCGATGATAACGGAACTTTCTTTCAGAGCGTGGGTGTGCGCGACCGGGAGTCGCACATTTGCGGACCACTTCCTTTTGTGCTCAATGCAATGACGTCACTAACTGCAGCCGGGGTAGATCCAGAGAGCGTGCTCAGAGAGAGATTTACGTATTAGGGAGTCGTGTAGGTCGAATTTCGACTACGCACGTTCGAACAGTAAATTCACAACATCAATACCGATTCACGCCACAGCTCGCGGAAGTGTTTCAAAGACATATCTACATTCTGGTAAATCTCCTTTCGTTCCGGAATTAGATACACGTGTCTACATTCCATTTATTCCCAGGCAACAGTGCGGTCTGATCAGACCCCAACCTTGTCGGGGGGAGAGGGGGTCACTATCGAATAGTCCCAACGGGAAAGACAGGTACCCACTTTATAGCCGCCTCAAGGGGGTCGCGCGCCAACGGACAAAGTTCCTTCCTTGGTCTTTTTAACGGCATCCAGCTGATCCATTTTCTCCATCCATCGCTGAAGTCGGGGACTAAGTAACTCCCCCTCCGGAATAGCCCTGAGATCCGCCAAGAGCGGGAAGAGGAAGAAGTCGGCCCAGGTCAGTTTCTCGCCAAAGACGTATCCCTCAGGGGACATGTTGTCCTCGGTTCTCTTGAGAAACTTGCGGAGCTGGTCGACGCCGGCTGCGATGTTGCTCCTGATCTCAGCATCAGAGAGTTTGCCCTCGTCTGTTGCAGCGACGCGTGGCTTGACGACACCCTTTTCCACGGCGGGGAAACCTGTGATGGCGGAGCGTTAGAATCAGAAAACACGCTCTCATCCCGTAGTGATCCGATACATGCAGTGCACGCGCGCATCTGTTATCGGACTCCGTCAACTCAATTACTTACCGTGAGCGCCCGCAAAGCTGACGAACTCCCACATCTGCTCCGCGATGAGAGCATGTCCGTCCCCGTCTGCGATGTCGAGACTGGGCTCTGGTGCGAAACGATCGATATAACGCGCGATCGCTTGGGATTCGCACAATCTGAGGTCGACTTGTTTGCCGTTGATCTCGTGGATGACGAGGGTGGGAAGGAATCCGAACGGGTGGTTCTTGTAGGCCGTCTCGGAATGAGGGACGACACGGACCTGGTTGAAGGGGATGCCTTTGTAGGTGAGCGCGAGCGTGATGGAGCGAGTAAACGTGCTGAAGGGAGTGCCGATGATGGTGAACGGGGGGAACGCCATGGCTAACGATGAGGAGAGGTGGGTGGATCGGCCTGTTCTTAACTGCCTCCAGCTCAGCAGCGCAGCGGAGATGGGATCCAGGTATATTCGAATATCGATCTTTCATCAGACCGGGTAAACCATCCTGAGAGAAAACGATCTTGCCGGCAATGACTTTCACACGTCCTACTAATTGTCGAGAAATCAAAATCCCACGATCTCCGTTCTCTTCGTAGAAGATATGATAAAACAAAACGAGCTTGCTCCGATTACATACAGGATGTACTGGCTAAGAGAGCTACTATTACTTAAATAAGTCTTCGCAAACGTGAAAATTGGGAGGAATGAACAGTGTGATCCATATTACAATTCGTATCATCAAGATTCGGGAGGTATTCCTTCCCAGGAAGGTGCTGTAGTTTACAACGGATCAATATCCTGGAGCGAGCGTGTCAGATGGCACATTTTTACCAACGTTGCGAAAGAAACTCACTTAGGCTTTGATAACCTCGGAATCGCTCAGTGTGTCATAGGGACATGATGCTGGTTCATTTTCGTCCAACAGGAAGTACTGCTTGGACTCGCGGGAACCAGAATCACCGTAATTCTTGAGCTCGGGGCTCACAGGGATAGGGTCATACTTTGTGAGAAGGGCACGAACTTTGGCGAGTGCGCCAGCGCGCTTCGCATTGGTGCTGAACAAAATATCGAAGATCCATTTGGGTTGGAACACAATGGTGAGGCCAGGTGCATAGCGCGAGCGGCGGACCTGGTGGGCGGGCGTCTGGATTACAGTGAAGAATGGCTCCCCGCCGAAGCAAAGGCACCATTTGTCGGTGTCGATATCACGAGGGACATCGGTGGGCCATGGCTTCGTGTCAAGCTTCGCCAAGCCGTTGAGCAGCTCCCAGAATAGTCTGTTGTACTCGTCGATTGTCCTCTGGTGTGGCATCTTCTTCGCCAGCAAGACAAGCGACGTGTTTGGGCCAAGATCACGCGCCTGCGGCAAGTACGCGGTCAGCGCGGTGGCTAGAGACCTGATGTGGCGAGGGTCTGAGAGATCGTCAGAGTCGATGAACAAGTACAGTTGGTCGTCCGTTTTGAAGCCCTTGGTGGCGTAGATGCAAGGGAATACAAGGTCTTCGTCGAGAAGGACCCTCTTGAAATCGACATACGCCTCATGTTGCCAAGCGCCTTCAGGAAAGGCTTTTGCGACTTGTGCTCTACAAGGTATGTCAGCGGACTTGCATTTTCGGGGAGAGCCCGAAACCAAATACCTGGTCAAGGGCTTTCCACTATAGTCTGCGGGCCCAGCGTTAAAAATGGCGCGTATCGCACTCTGCAAGGAGAGATATCAGCACGCAAAATAACCGGCACTCAGTGGAGCACACTAACTTTGCCAGAAGTAAATATGTTTCCAAGTCCCCTGAGGACGCTGGGAATCTTGGTGGACGCTGCATTGACGAAGAGTGTGAAGAGAAGCCCGAGAAGCCCTCCAAAAATTGTTGAAGCAGGGAAAGAGACGCTAGACATTTGGAAAAGGGTGGATCTGTTGGTGTTTCCTGAAGTCGACCACCGGAGTATTTAACCGTCAAGCTCTTTGGAGATAGTGCATATTCCGGTGCTGCGTAAGGACATATTTCTTTGTTTGGATTGCGCCTCATTGTCTCGGCTGTAGAAACCAGGGGACTCGCACAAACTGGTAAGACTCACCGCAACACTGCAGTGAAACGATCAAGTACGATAACTCCGGCCCTATGCTGATCTCAACTGGGCTGATTCCGGACCTAGCGGAATCAGCATGGGAAAACGAACTATGACTTCCCGCGAACTCTTTAACTCGGGCTTCATTTTTTGTTCTTCAACGGGTTCGGATTCTGTGTACAGACATGACGAAGACTCCTGATTGGATCGGAACTATTGCGGTGGTTGATGAACTTGCCTTTTATGCAAGTACGCTTCTATGCTGACATAATTACATGCTGTAGTGGGACTTTGGTTTCGCAGAGCAATCGGACCGAGTTACCAGATATCGCGCTGAAGCCGGATGATGCTCCCAAGTTCCGGGTATGTTCTACAATCATTATTTCCAGTTTAACCAACGATTTATGGAGATATGTTCTCCTGGATGTTTTGTAGGTGAGAAACTGATCAAGGCACATGTTGCTGTTATCGGGCGCGACTTTGGCCGAGTCACAGCCTAAAGCGCTGCAGAGAACATTTTGAGAGCTGAAGCGCCCGATTTTTCGCTGTTCCTCGTGCGTTCATCGCAACGCGCCTCCAGCGCCCTCCCACACAAACATCGGCTACTACAGACCCCACTTAAATGTCGTATGAAACGAGAATCCGGTAACCTGTTTAAGTTTTGTCTCACAGAACGTGCCTGCTCTATGTTATGCTTTCCAGGTGTTCCACATCACTTCCGTGATCAACTTCCCAGTGCATATGCACGTGGTAACTCACCTTGCGCCCATTACCGCCCGTAGCCTAGCTCCCCCATGTCAACCTTTGCTATTTCGAACGCGCCCTGTTCAGTTCCCTCTGCAACCGTCAAGCATCCCGCAGCACTCCTTTCGGCTCGGCGTGTACGCCTCGCCTCAAGTGAGTCGCACCCGCTAATTTAGTGTACGCAGAATCTTAGCCTGTTCGCCGGTGAAAGAGCACAATACAATCCGAAGCACAGGCAAGAACCCGCCAAGGATGAGTTGGATAGCTCCAACAGTAGGTCCCAGTTCTTGTTCTTGACTCACCCTTGATTGAAGATCTATTCTTGACCTATTGATCGGCAATGTATCCCGAAGTCACCAAAACTTCGAATGTCCATCAAAATTACGCTTGATAAGCATAAGCTACGCCATTTCTGAAATGGATATCTTCCTGTCAAGTTTGCTCCATAAATCTAATCTCGTCCAGCATACACATCATCATCTCCAGACTTATCTCAGCGATTTCCTAGACGCGTTCATACCATGGCTGAGAATCGTTGCCAAGCTGATGTGACGTACACATTTCATATGTGGCTTATCGTGCCATTGGAAAAGGAAAGGCTCCTACAAGGAACCCTGAAGATGGCTGGAAATGCAGGTATGTGAGTGCAAAAAGGGAGATGTGTACGCAGCACTGTAATGTCGGCGCACTGGATAAGGAGGCGGATGATACACGCCGACGTTCGGCACAAGAATATTTGCGGGGTGGGATTCTGGGGACGCACTGGACACTACGGTAACCAAAATAATAGACGGTCGGTCCGGTCCGGTCCCAAAGCTACCGACTAGTAGGATAGTGGCAGGTATCCTATTCAACGGAACTGAAAATGGAGACAGCATACTTGCCCTTTGACACGAAAGGGCTTAGCCCAAACCAGAGAGTTATGCCAGGCTGCCTGAGAGACACTGACAAGTTAATTGCCATGATGTCGCGACCTGTTAACTCGGACATAGACCGATTTACTTCATCGAGATTCTGAGGCGGCGTAGTGGCTGTGATATCACCATGGAAGTTCTGGAGTGGATACGAGCGTGTTGGGCGCGTTGGAGGCACACAGCATGCCAAGCCATTGCCCCGGCCATGGTGACAACCCGGTGAAAACGTGCAAAGATGAGCACGGGAATATGGACGGACCGTGTGTATTAACGGTGAACATGACGATGATATTTTCGTGGGCTAACAACGGTCGCTTCGCTTTCTTCTTCCAGAGGCCCCGCAGTTTTGCTTACACCGTGAATTTCTCCAAGTTGTCTACTGCAGTTCCTGAATATCGGTCACATTAACCCCGTCGGTAGTGCTCGGAGATCTGAGAATTGAAGTCTTTCAAGCCCAAGTTCAGACTGTCACGGCCTGTCACGCTTACTCATACTACTGCCGTAGCGGCAACATTTTCATTGCCCCATCCTCAACGTGGCGCTTCCATCATAACAACATCACACGCAGATCATCATGAATAGCCTTTTTGTCATCCTTCCATACCGTCGCAGTCGGGATGGTTGAATTGACGCATAAGTTCACGGTAAGCCCGGAGTGAATACACGCCAATCTCGTCTCCTTACTACCAGGAAAACTGTACATTTATGGCACGTCTAGACGTAATCCTTGGACGTTTTCTTCCAACAGCATCCGAATACGGCTCCTAGAAAGCCACCGTCACAGGTTCTGCCATAACAAACAATTTCGTCTCTCGGGTTCCTGGCGCGTGTGGAGGCATGATGCGCAGCTGGATCTGTAAGTCCCAGTCGGATTCTCTCGCGTTTTCTCGCCACCAGCACCGCATATCATCACACCCCAGCAACTGCTCAGTTACGGGGAACTATCGCCTGCAAAAAAAATTCGAGACTTGAGAATGTCCGGTTCCTATGGAAGGCCAGATAATCCCGCTCATTTTGACCTTACACACGTGGAACTGCCCTTCGGATCACTATGCTCTTGGCAACTGACTTCGGTAGGACTCCAATCACCTTTAAGGAAAGACGACGGACTACTGAATACTTCTTTGCCGGTTGGAGCGACGTGTATGCGAATTCCATAGCTGTGGTGTCGGTCATTTTTCACGACCGCCCTCTCCCTTGAGTGGCACTTTGAGCTCGCAGGTGCCTGCAATACTGGTGAATTCATCATGGTCGCATAGTGCGGCAACACTGGATGGAATATCAGGCACATTGACAAAAGTGCCTTGATGATGTCCTGAACAGATCTGGTGTCTTACCGAGGTCAAATCGCCGAAAATAGTAAGGCGCCTCCACTTCGTGGACACCCTTTCGACGGACCGAACCCGGTGAAATGGCGGCTTTCTAGGAGCTCCCGAATTCTATAAAGGATGCTTCCTCCGCCTTCCGAGGATCCAGCGGCCGTTCTCCCATTAGCACGAATATTCCGTGCGATGCGTCTTTTCATTCTATCTACCATTCTTCTGCTCCCGGGGCTTTCGACGTCCGTCTCCGCGGAAGTCAAGCGTGATTCTAGTCAGCCCTACTACGATATTTTCCAGGCCACAGATGAGCAGGAAGCTATTTTCAATGAGCCATCCACCTCATTAGAATACACACTCTCTGGAGGACAGCCGTGAGCACGCCCTACTCAGTGTTGTCGACGGGAAGCTCACCCATTATAGCTATCCCAATCCCTACATGTCGGATAGACTTGGTACCGAGGGACCCATACTAATCCAATCGAATAACTTGGTAATTTTCTACTCCCTATATGTAATGCTCACCTCATATTTATCATATCAGATTGAACAACTCGCTCACTTTGTCCGAGAACGAGTTGTAAGTGCCATTTCCCCTTCGTATTCTGCCACTCACCTCTCGTGATCCAGCCTGAGCGTACCGTTCACGCCAAGGGGGCAGGTGCTCACGGGTGGTTCGAAGTCACTACAGACGTCGGCATGAGGCACAGCATGGCCAAGGTGCTCGACACTGTGGGCAAGCGTACTCCGGTGACGGCGCGTTTATCGACGATTGCCGGGAATCTTGGGAACCCAGACTCTGTTCGAGACCTGCGAGGTCTTGCTTTTAAGTAAGTCAGGGAATATATGAAACTCGTACCATTCGGCTTAGCCGAGCTTCAGATTGCGCACAGAAGATGGAATTCTCGACTGGGTGCGGTACAACCTTGGCGTGAGATAGTTTCCATGCTCAATTTCCTACTTGCAGGTGTTTCTCAACCATCCAGTATTCTGGCTCCGTGATCCAGCCAAATTCCCACGTAGGCTGTGTGTTCAATATTATGTTCGGGGCTAACGAAGTCCGCGGTTGCAGACTTTATCCACTCGCAGAAGCGCAACCCGCAGACAAACTTGCTTGATCACAATGTAAAATGTTTTCTATTTCAGTCCCTCGGTATCTGACCCAAATCTTCTTCCCTTGCAGAACTTCTGGGGTATGCATCTAACGAACATTCGCACGGCTTATACTAACTCCCAGGTTAGATTACTTGTCTGCGAACAATGAATCTATCTACCAGGTCTGTTATGTGGCCGGCTCCCATCCTTGTTCAGATCCTAATACTAAGGCATGTAGGTTATGCGTACTATGTCTGATTTAGGCACGCCTTATGGCTTCCGGTTCGTTCCCGTCCTTTCTAATTCCCAGCCATCGTTCAATTCCACGGCAGTCACATGAATGGGTTCAGTGGTAATGCTTTCCGCGCGGTCAAGAATGACACAGAATGGTATTATATCAAGTCGGTGTTTCTCAGAGTTCAACTTATTATCAACCTGAGCATTCCCTAGAACGATCGCCGTTTCCGACCAGGGCATCAGGAATAATACTAACGACGAAGCTATCCTCCAGGCAGGGCAGAACCCTGATTTCGGTATCCAAGACCTCTTCGATTCCATCGAAACAGGCAACTACCCCAGCTGGACTATTTACTGGCAAATTTTGACCCCGAAACAGGCGGAGGAATACAGATGTAAGCACTAGTGTTGATCGGATTTCTGCATCGTGATTGTTGACTTGGCGTTAGACAATATTTTCGATCTCACGAAAGGTTCATTATTCGTGCCTTTAGAGGATAATAGCTTTTCTGATGCGATTACCCCATAGAGTGGCTCCAAGATGAGATTCCCTTCCAAGAGATTGGCCGAATCACGCTGGTGCAGAACCCGTGAGACCGCCGTATGCTAAATATGGTGCACACTTGCTCATCCCACCTTTAGCACAAACTACTTCGCCGAGGTGGAACAAGCCGGATTTGATCCATCCCATATGGTTCGCATTCTTGTTCCAACTTTATTCCCTCGCCTAATGTCCTCCCCTAGCCTAATGGAATTGAGCCAACTGAGGACCCAACACTCCAGGCACGGTTGTTCGCATACGGGGGTTAGTCTCTCTGGGATCCCCGCCTTTGTTTCTCGAGCTCATTGCCTCACAGACGCTCAACGTTACCGGACTGGCATTAATGGCAAGCAGCTCCCAGTACGGAAGAATTTCGTTGTTCTCCACGAGGTTCCACTGACACGCATCCTAGGTCAACTGCCCTCTAAACCCTGTTGGTGAGTCACCGTTGTCGCGCCGCGTGCTAAGAAAAACTCAGTTGACTCAAATGTCACGTCTTGGCAGCAAACTTCCTCCGGGATGGTTTTATGGCCTTTAACAACCAGGGCAAACGCCCCAATTTCTGGTCACAGCAAGACCAGCTTAAAGTGGAAACTCGCCCCTACAACGACGATAACCATACCATCTGGGTTGGTGGTGCCGTCAAGTACCTCAGCACACCCACAGAGCTAGACTTTGACCTTCCCAGGATCTTCGTACGTGAATGCCACTCTGAGCCTCGACGTGGCATTGACGACCTGCACGCGTAGTGGAATGGCCTCTCGCAGACTGACAAGGACCACCTCGTGTCCAACGTTGTCTGGCACATGGGTCAAGCCACCAACTTGACCATCATTAACAAGCAACTCAGGATATTCCAGCACGTGAACGAGACGTTGGGTCAACTCATTGCACAGGGTTTGGGCATCACTATCTCCTAATGAGCCCAAACGAGCTCTGAACCTAGCACACATCATCCTTTAATTTTCATTTTCCTTATAAAATCTACCGTACTATTGTATTCTTTGATGATTATCTACCTCACGAATAAAATTATTTGGCAATTCTACGAGCCCGTCAATGTTTTATTTCTGTCTACCCGCAGTGATAGAGGGTATTATCTTCCGTTATCTTAGAAGAGCTTACGTGGAGACACCAACACTTTGCAACTTTCTCGGAGAAGCACTTTGATGCCACGACACTCGTCAAGACGCCAGGTGTTGAGCAATTGACAGTACAAATTTACATTCAACTTAGCAATAATGTATCATACACCCAATCCCAGAGACCAGGAAACTATTTCTTCGTTTTCCCATGTGTCCTTTTCTCCCTCAGGTCCCTGACGCTGCCACTCGACTCGAATACCAACCGAGGCATCCACCAAAACCCTGGCGACTCGTTCCACGTCGGTGATGACGGAAGGCATGATGCGAAGCCCGGCAGACGCTACCGTAGAAGCCAATCCACCAAGATACGAGATGCTTGTACGCGAGATGAGGGTCCCAGGCCGGAATATGTATACAGCCACATTCCCATTCGACTGTGAAGCTACTGATAACAACGCCATCTCAACGCGTCCCTTGACAGATGAAAAGCAAACGCGGCGTCATCAAGTGATTCAGGGGGATCAACAAGAGTTCGGGCACTACCTTCATATTCCGAGTCTGCGTTTCAAACGAGAAGAGGCCACTGCCGGTTTTACCGTTGCGGTTTGCAGACTTGGCGCTGCAGTAGCAGAAACGGAAAGGGTGGACGGTTTGGCCTTCTGTGATTTGGGATTGGGCGAGTTTGGAGAGGAAATGCGCCGCGTTCAACGTGAACGTATACGAGACACGTTCAAACTCTTCAGGAGATGAAAAACTATTGGCGGTGCCGCCTACGCACCTGGATGGTGGCAGCACCCTGGATCAGACTCACGGATCCATTGGGAGAAGAAGAAAAAGGCACATCCAGAGATGGATCATCTTACCATATACATGCTTTACAATCTTTGAGCGCGGAGACGAGTTCAGTGTCTCGTTCAAAGTCCCAGATGGTGAGGTCCTCTCGGGTGATGATCGTGAGCTTTTGAATGATGGCCGTTTTCGCCTGTTCCATGCGTTCTTTGTCGATCGATGGCGGATGTCTTCCGATAACAGTGACCTTTGTGACCCTGTCGTCTTTTAGAGCATCGAACAGGACATGCTTGCCTATGAAACCGGTCGCGCCTGTGATAAGAACGTGCATGGAGGTTGTAGAGCGGGGTAGAACAAACGGACGCGGGCAACGATTCAAATGCTCGACGCGTCGTTGCTGCTGTTCAGTCGCTGTGGATATGCGAGAAGCTGTGTCTCCATCATATTACTTGATGGGTCCTGGTGGGAAGAGGCGCCGCTGGTAGAACCAGCGCTGGACTCGAGTCAACTATAAACGTACGTGGCACGGCCTCGAACACCGCCCAATCCTTACTCCGAGTGCGACTATCGCCAGCCTGTCTGACTCAAGCGGTAGGGCAGCTTGAGTGGGTAGCATCGATCCGTCCTGCTTGGCTCTCACATGCGCATCTGATAGCGACGGTATATATATCATCTACCGTCATGCACACTCCCCCGATACGCCACGGAGAAAACGCGCCCACTGTGAATTAGGGGAAACTTGGAGAGACAGGAATCGGAGGTGGCGCAGTGAGTAGATCAGGTGTGTCCGAGTTTTTTTTTGCCAAGCTCGTCCTCCCTCCATCAGTATTGCGTCATGATGAGCCAGAAAGTGTGCTGACATGCATGCAGCGATACATGCTCCGGTGTTCAAACAAACATGAAACATCCCGACTGCGTTCGAGTACCATTTGATGGGACTGCGGCCCCACGGCGAAAGCAAGTCAAGTTTCCCTGTAGGGTTGAGAAGGACTCATGTGAAATTTTGCAAACCATATCGATTTGCCATTGCCAGGTTCCCGACGCCCGGAGCAGGCACGCTTCGCCATCCATTTCTGTCGTTGAAAGGTGGGGACTAGCGTTTTTGGAAATGACTGGGTAAGAACTACGCATTCATGTTGCACTCGGTGACAGGGCACATAACATTCGGCCAACCACTTTTAGGTGCTCGATCTGCCACTTCGAGTTCGCAGTGCTTCAATTCAGATTCCACGGGGTTGCTCCACAGGTACGTGTTCTTTTGTAAATTTTCTGTCACAACTTGGATCCGACGAGTTTCAACTGCATCATTTCCGCCACTTCTATTACGTTGTTTTCTTCAGTACAATAATATCTGGTCAGGCCTCTGGCATGGTAGAGTTGGAACGACTGCTGCTGGATGGAGAGCCTGAAGATCATTCTTCCCGTCCAGTTTATGGGACGTTCTTTACCTCGTTGACAAAAGGATTACAGCATTGAGTGGAACCCAGGGCCGCCGGTCTCATTGGCCGTTTCTCAAGCGTAATTCAAAGGCTTCTTACGTGTGAAATTACGTGATTGAACTTGCAGCGGTTGTCGGTTATTGTCGGCTACTGCTGACTGTTCTGCTGGCCGACCTCGGTGCTGACCAGACAAGATCGAGATTGGTTCAGTATCGTTGGATAAACTTACAGGCAGGCCTCAAGTCGAATCGTACGCAAAAATTTTACTGCTACTGTTAAGTTCTACCATGGCATCAGTAAGTCGGAAAAATGGTCCCTGAGTGGTTTCAAACTGGTTTCAAACCAATCATAGTACTGTACCTCTGGAATGGCCTAACGAAAAGTTGTCAAGCGGTAACGTCATTGTCTGTCTCTCTGATGACTGGAGTTATGCGCCCCCTGTTACCACTCGGTGCCTTTCTCGGCTAAAAATTGAGCTAAGCGACCGGTTTGTGCAACTACATAATCGTGTGGTAAGGGAAGACCCCGAAACCTCGTAAACAACAAAAAATAGAAGCAAAAAGGGTAATATCACGTGATGGAATTAGTTCAGATATATAGACTCGACACCGCTCAACCTTTTCCCCCCCAACCAACGTTGTCCTTCGTCACTGCCCATGGTACTACTGCGATTTATGCCCGCTGCTGCACTTCGTCGACACTGTCTCCACCACCTTTTTCACTCCATGAGGTGCAGTCCTTGATGTGCTCTCGCAATGCGGTACGTGCAAACGCTCTCCTACACTTACCACAGACCTCTATTAACCCATCTGCCTCGTAGCGTTCGATTCCTTGTCCTCGCTGCAAGATCTTGAAGATATCTATTTCGTGCTTGCTGGTATGACCATTCTCTGTCTCGTCATTAATATCATTGCCTTTAGACCCTTTTGCTTGGCGTGTCCGCGCACCAGCCACGGATTGACTGTGGTGCGTTGTTAGTGATCGTTTTGAACTTATGACATGATGCGTTGTGTATGGCGCAAGACCTATTGAATATATTGAATATTTGGGAATATAAACAAATAAACGAAATTTACTTGTCCGATAGTTCTGGCGTCCCATTGTTGGAATGCTACTTCGAAGCTGGATGATTCCAATATAATTAGACTTATGAATCCCAAAGTAGTTGGCGAAGAATGGAGCTTGCACTCGAAGTAAGCTTGGGTCGTCCTGGACTTGCCTGCTCCACGAAGAGATTA
>JBBPTZ010000755.1:0-15447 GCA_038094315.1 Phylloporus cf. tubipes
GCAGTGTTCCAGTGCGCCCCAATGAGACACAATATTGTCAACCTTGTACTCTTCTTCAGATCTGACAAGATCCAGTGGCGGTTGGGTAAAGTTAGGACCGAAGGCGGGTGTTTCGCGATAGGACAATAAGAGTGAGGCATGGAAGACATCGTGTATTTTCCAGGTGGGTGGTAGTTGGAGGTGGTACATGAGTGGTGATAGTACCTGGGTGATTTCAAAGGGGCCCAAGTATTTGGGGGCGAGTTTCCGAGAGGAGTAATCGATGCAGAGGTTAGAGGACTCAAGCCAGACCTTATCTCCAACTTTCCAGGAGGAGAAGCTCCGGGTGGAGCGTGTCATCATGACCCGACGGGCTAAGTCATGTGTGGCCAGTGCTTCATCACAGGCTTTGTTAAGGAATGTGAGATGTTTCTCCAGGGCGGGGAGGAAGGTTTTTCCAAGTGGGGGATAAGAACGGGGTTCATAACCGAGGAGGAGGGAGAATGGGGAGACTTTGGTGGAACTGTGGGGCATGGAGTTATGGTGGAATTTGATGGTGGTAAGGAGGTTGGGCCAGGACAATGGATTGTTGCCACAGAAGATGCATAGGTATGTTTCGATTTCCTGGTTGGTTCATTCTGTTTGGCCATCAGTCTGTGGGTGGTAGGCTGTGGAGAGGTGGACATCATAGCAGAGAAGGCATGCTAGTTCTTTGGCGAAAGCAAAGGCAAACTGGGGGCCATGATTGGAGATGATGGAGTCGTGTAGCCTGAAATGCTTGAATACATGGAGGAAAATGAGGGTGGCTACCCCTTGGGCATTGATAGATTTCAAACAAGGGCATAAAATTACCCCCTTCAAAAGGCCTTGGTCGACCATGACCAATAAGGAATCATGTCCTTTGGCAGGGGGGAGGTCTGTGATAAGGTCCATGGAGAGCTGTTTAAACAGAAGAGTGGTGGTGGAGGCAATGGAAGACAGTGGCAGGACAGTGGGATGTGTATTAACTTTGGCAGCTTGGCAGACAGCACAGCCGGCGACGAAGGAGGAGACAAAAGTGGCGAGTCCGGGCCACCAGTAGTCTCATTTGACGAGAGTCTTGGTGCAGAAGCAGCCAGCATGGCCCATGGTGGGGGATTTGTGTAATGTATGGAGGAGGGCAGACTGGTTGGCGGGTGTAACATACATGCGGCCCTTGTAGTACAAGTGCCCAGTGTCAAAGGTCCAGTCGGTGAGGGCAGAGTGAGGGAAGAGGGGTGAGCCCTCCTGTACATTCTGAATTGCTTTAAGGACAAGGGGGTCAGACTGGGAGGAGGATTGGATGTGTTGGGCAAGGGTGAGATCAAGTGCATTGATAATGACCAGGTCTGGGATGATGAATGCATCGGCATTGTCAGAGGTGGTGTCAACAAGGTCTTTCCAGGAGAGTGCATCAGCTGGTCCCATCTTGGTGCCTGGCATGACATGCCAAATGAGGTTGAAGTCCTGTAGAAAAAGTGACCAGCAAGCTTGCCGGCGAGAGAGTTTCTGAGGGTCTTTGATATAGGACAAGTTCTTGTGATCGGTGATGATGGTGACCAGGTGGTTGGTGCCTTGTAGGTACTGGCGCCATTCAGCTAGGGCAAGGATAACGGCGAGGAGCTCGCAGTTATAGATATCATAATTGCGTTCTGCAGAACCAAAGGTGTGAGAGAAGTATGTGCATGGGTGGGGGTCTCCATTGGTGTCCTGTTGCATCAGCACTGCTCCGGCAGCAATGAGTGAGGTGTCAGACATGATGGAGAATGGTTTGGCAATGTTGGGTATGAGGAGGACGGGGGCAGATGAGAAGATTTGTTTCAACCGGTTGAAGGCACACTGTTGGAAACCCATCCAGGCCCAGGGCTCATTCTTCTGGGTGAGGAGGTTTAGAGGTGCGACGAAGTTGGAGAAGTCGGGTATGAACTTCCAGTAGAAATTGGCAAAGCCCATGAAAGAGCGGACAGCCTTGACCGAGGAGGATGGCTTCCAATCCTGGATAGCCTGAAGTTTAGTGAGGTCCATCTCGATCTTCCCTTGACTGATGATGAGCCCGAGGTATTCCATACGAGGGGTGTCGAAGGAGCACTTGGACAATTTCAGGGATAGTCCGTGTTTGCGGAGACGTTGCAGGACACGGTGGGTACACTCATGGTGGAGGGCGATGTTGTCCTTGGTGTGGATGTCCAGATCATCCATATAGATCTTGAGCCACTTCTCTCCAATCATATCTGCAAAGATGTCGTTCATGAACACCTGGAAAGTGGGAGGAGTGTTGTTGAAACCAAAGAACATGATGGTGGGTTTGAAGAGACCAAGCGGTGTGATAAACACAGCCTTCCATTGGTCCTCCTCTTGGATGTGGATGTTGTTATAGCCCCAACAGATGTCAAATTTAGTGAAAAGGGTGAACTCCTTCATGTCGTCAATGAGCTCAGGAATAAGCAGGAGCGGGTAGGTGTTGTGGATGATATGAGAATTCAGGTATCGGTAGTCCTGGCAGGGGCATAGGGTTCCATCCTTCTTGGGGACAAAGAAGAATGGCGAGGCTTGGGGGGATTTTGACAGGACAATCCATTCAGTCTTCAAGTGTTCCTCCACAAAGGCTTTACAGGCCTCGTGTTCAGCAGGGTTTAAGGGGTATACTTTGGTGATCTTGGGGACAAAGGAGGGTTTGAGTTCAATGGTGTGGTTGTAGGAGCAGTGAGGAGGGAGTTTCTCGTGAATTTTCTCTGAAAATATGTCAGCGAAGTCTTTGCACCAGGTGGGGATCTCTTGCTCCCTGGGTGTGGTTTCCTGGGCGAGCTGGGTAGAGATAGTGATTTTATTGATGTCTTCCGAGGGGGCGTAGTGAGAGTCATATAACTCAGAGATTTCTTGGTTGACATCCAGTCCAAGATATCGTACCAAGTATCGTTGGTGGGTGTAGAGTTCGTCATCAATGGGGTGGGGGTTACGAGGGAGGGTGATGCAGTTATTGGCCCAGTCAATATGAGGGTTCCATTTCTGGAGCCAGTGTATCCTAAGTATGATCTGTCAGCATCCGAGGCTCAGGACCATAAGTTCTTCTTCATCATTTGTGGAGGGGAACTTGAGCTTGACCCGAGTCTTCCATCAGATTGTTCCCTTGGCATTGGCTGTGCCATCTGTGTTGTGTGGGATGATTGGATGAGGTAGGTGTTGCAAGGGGAAGTTGGCTTGGGTGAGAAGACCGACATTGATGAAGTTTCTGGTGGCGCCGAAATTGATGAGGGCAAAGGTATCAACGATTTTTCCAAGGGCCTGCAGTTTAACAGGGACAAGGAGCGTACATTTATTGGGCAGAGCGAGTAATACATTGGAAATACATAGGGAAGGAGACATCAAAGTGGCTTTCCAATCTAAAAATCCTTAGTGTTGATGGTGGCGATGGTGGTGTTTTCTTCGGGTGTTTTCTCGAAGCAGACCTTCAGTACTTGGAGGACTTCATCCTCATTCTTGCCATGAGTCTTCAGGGTGTTGATGTACGTATCAATGGCAGAGGGGGTGGTGACGGATGGAGTGGAGGTGGATGCCACCAGGGCAGGAGTGGTCTCAGTGTTTCGGATGTTTTGTGGGCGGTGGGTGGCGGGCAATGCTGGGATGTGCAGAGCAGTAGGGCAGCTGCCTGCATTATGGCCTCCTTTTCAGCACTTGAAGCAGAGTTTCTCCTTGATACATCTGGCTCGTTTGGCCAGGGTGAGCTTATTGAGGCGGATGGTGTCGACGTCCATGGTGTTTGGGTCAGTGGTGGGGTGGTGGTGAGTGAGTGAAGGAGGGGTATGCCCCTTGGAGATGGCATCCATATGGGAGACTTGAGCATGGAAGGCCTTGGCCTTGGCAATCCATTCGGCAATGGTGGCAGGTTGTTTCTCAATGCCAATGACAAGCATGGAGATGCGAGAGTCTAGTTCCAGGAAGAAAAGGTCAATGAGGGTGTCTTGGTCCTGCATTCCAGCTTTGGATGTGAGGTTCTGGAAGTCAGTGATATACTTTTGGAAGCCATTGTCATAGACACCTCCGGAGATATGGAAGGATTTCTGGTGGAGCTTAGCAAGCTTGTGGTGGGCAGTGGCCTTGATGTCATATGGGTAGAAGGTGGTCTGGAAGTTTGAGGCTAGCTTCTTAAAGGTTTTCTTGGTAAAGGCGAGGTTGGCATTGGCCATAAGATCATACCACATCTCTGAGAAGGAGACGCCTTGACCCTTACTCATCTTGTTCAGGGTGGTCATGACCTTGGCCTGGTTGATGGAATACAGTGTGGGGTTGATGGCAAAGTAGGCATGCATGGCCTTCATCCAGCACATGGCATCAGCGGATTCTTCAGAGAAATCAGCAGGGAGAGCAGCTTTAAGCTTGGTGGAGGACATGGTGGGAGACTGAGGTGGGGTGACAGAGATAGGACTGGGGGTATGAGAGGGCTGGGGTATGATGGGCTGGGGTCTGGGTTGTGCAGACAGGGGGAGGCCTGTGGGCAGGGGATGATGGTGACGTGGGATATACTCAGGTATGGGTGCTTTGGTTTTGTTATCCGACTGTGGAGAGTGAAAGCGTGGGGTTCTGGACGAATAGGCTATGGTGACGAAGGTGGGGCAGTCCTGCTCCATATATAGGAGGAACAGAGGGAGATTCTTGATCTTTTGTTACACATAGTGTTATGAATGCAGATCTGGAACGTTGGGGGTGTCCAAGGTTCAACACAGGGATGCGGATGATGGGTCAGTTGTCAGGTCGAAGGTATATGAAGGGAGTTCTCAAGGAATTGCCTTGGAACACACAGAGCACTTCAGTAGCATGCAGTGGCTAGTAGAAGTCCAGGGATTGGTTCAAGACACAACGCTAGATTGCGAAGATCAAGAATAAAGTCTACAATACAGGCAGCGGAGATATATATGCTCAGTCATACGTAAGCAGTAGAATCCGATGGAAGTGGTTGGAACTACTGCGGATGAGTCAATACATAGGAGTCAGTGGGAAGATAGCGGGATGACAACACCATTGTGAGAGAAGCGGCAGAGGAGTAAAGCTGTTCATAGAACATACTAGAAGATCAGGGAATAAGTCTGGGGCCTGGTCCGGTAGGATCCAAAGGAACAGTGTCAGGCCAAAAGGCAGGATAAAGAAGCTGCCGGGTCAGCAATACAACAAAAAGGTAGTGCTCCCAGCAGGGGCTGGGGTCGGAATAAGCAAAGGAAAAAAGAAAGACGGAGCGACACAACAATACGACCATAACACCTATCAGAAAAAGGCCTAAGACTTAAAGAAGACAAGACCTTAACATGGCTAAGGGGTGCTTTGATTCAGGTGGATGCATGAGAAAGACAAGCATGAGAAGCTATTATACAGGAAAGGTGGGTTTATATACCAACGGAAATGAAGATTACATAAGCGAGAACAGAAGGTCATGGAATGTTGTGAAACATTCATGACAAAGCATCTAAAATAGGAGATAAGTGGGAGTAAATGAGAAGAAGCCAGTTACCATGCAAATAGCTATAGGGTGATAGGAGAGAGTGGGTATAGTAGTAGCCAGCTGAAGGAAACAAGTGTCCAACATATCGCTGGAATGAGCTAAGTAGTACATGAAGACAAGAATAGGGAAAAAGGGAAAGAATCATAACAATGCTGGGACACATCATTGTCACCAATGTGGTAGCAGTGGCATGGTTGCTGCTACTACATGTGTCATTGACAACACAGTAGGGGCCAAACAGAATGTGCTGCTGTTACAATTGTTGGGGCAGTAGCAGTGTTGGCATGGTTGCTGCCATTGCTCTAAGTCATTCACATCAACAATACAATGAGGGCTTGATGGAATATGCCATCATCATTGTCAATGATGCAGTGGTAGGTGGTGCACACTGCTTACCAAATACCCACTTACATATGTCCATCCAATATACTACCTGTACTTATACTCATGAAATACCACCCATGGTGTTGCCTAACATTCATGCTGCTTGTTTTTCCAAATCAGGTGCAGAGTCTGCTCTTCTGGATAGCCATAAATATGTTTGAAGCATTCAACTGTATCATCATCCCTAGTTTGAGTAGTTAATTAGCCCATGTATAACACAAAAGTAGCATATATGCACCTTTAAAACACTTACATAGCCAAAGGAATCCAAGTCAACAAGGTGGAAACAAGGGACAAGAAGGACAGAGACACAAGGATAGGGTGAGTAAGGCTATCACTGGTACATAGGAGTGGATGTAGAATCCCAAGGGAGGTCCTTGATGACAGTGCCTTCTGATTGTGATCTGCAAGGCTAAGCATTAGCTATGCAGGTGGGCTGGGAAACAGCTTTGCACATGGCAGTTGCTGAGCAACCTGAGCATGTTGAAGGTGACAGCAAGGGTCCAATGAGGCAACTCAGGTGGGGTTGGGGGATGGTCTAGAGGATAAGAAGTAGTGGGGTAAAAAGAGGCATTCACAATATGAGCAGCAAATTAGAAAAAGACATGGATACCAAGTACCCATCATGGGTTATGGATATGGATAACCAGGGGTATGGGTATGGGTTGCCACCAAACTACCCACACACCCAGGCTACCCATACCCACAACCCACACCTTACCCATGGCCATCCAAAAATAGCAAGTAGCAATTGTACAGTTCCATCAAATTTTAAAATTCACCAGATCAAAACTATCAAATACTACTGATTACAAATCACCACTCTTGCACCACATCTGCAAACTGATCCTAAGCTGTAAGGCTCTGTAGAGCTTTGTACAGGATGCTACAGTTGTCACAATATCACATAAAGATACAATGCTGTGGCAGTGACCATGCCACTACTACCACACCAACAAGGTAAATGTGTCCTGTCCAATCTCTACCATGTCATCAATAGGGATGACACAGCACAGCAAGTGGGTGGGCCATACTGACAATAGTGCATCAACATGGTGAGCAATCACCCCCACTTCCACTATGCCAACAGTGATGATATCAACAGCATGGTGGTACATCCACCACCACACCATTGATGATAACATATTGATGTGGCAGCACTACCACAACAATGGCAATGGCATTAGCAGCACAGTAGTATAACCACCACTATGTCAACAACAACAACAATGCATCAATATGGTGGCACCATGCAGTTGATGACAACAATGACAGTAACACTATATGACACTACCACCATAACAGCCATGACAATGCAATGGCAATGACAATAACAATGATAATATGCTATCACTACTGCATGATGAAAATGATGACATGGCATGAAGCCACCATGTCAATGTCATTGGCCTACCCCTACCACCACTTTAATGATGACAATAATGACATGTCCTGTCTAGCTCCCACCATGTTGTTGATGAGGATAATATAGCATGGTGGCAGTGACTGTGCCATGGCAACAACAACAATGTGATGTGCACCCAGGCCACTGCCAGAACATAAGCACCACTGTGTTACACAAAGCGTCACAAAGAAGATCCAGAACATCAGGAGTAGCCAGTGTCCAATTTGAAGGTGGTGTCAAATGATGGGGGAGGCCAACATTCTGACCAAAGGGTAACTCAAAGGTAGGTAAAGGGGGTTTCTCAAGGGAAAGGCCTTGGAACACATAGAGCGTGTTATGTGGAGTGTCACAAAGGAGATCTGGAATGATGGGAGTGGCCAATTGTTAAACTCAGATTCTCCTGGGGGGAAGTCTGGAGTTTCGGAGTATTGGAGGTACTGAGGGGTACAGGGTGAGTCAGAGAGGTGCAAGGACTCTTGGTGCAGGACTTATGTGTCACGCCCTTGTACTCACAGTCCTTGGAGTCTGTTACAATCTGTTCTTTCTTCTTTTCTTTCCTTGTTACGCTTGTCATCCCTATATTTCCTAGCCTATCCCAGCGATATGTTGGACGCTCATTTCCCTCAGCCGGTTACTACCAATACCCGTACTCCCTATCCTCCAATAGCCATTTGCACGCTAACCAGCTTCCTTCCTTTTGCCATTGCTTACCTTTTATCACAGACACTTCTTCATGAATGTTCCTCAACATTCCGCGACCTTCCTTGCCTGCTTATGTCATCCTTCCTTTCTCTTCATATATAAACCGACCACTCTTGTACTCTAGTTCCCCACGCTTGTCTTTCTCGTACTACCACCTGAATCCAAGCGCCCCTTTGCCCCTTTCCCGAAGTTGTGCTTTGGCCTTGTCCCCTCTAAGTCTTAGGTCTACTTTTGAGTGACCTCTGTGTTGCTTCGACTGTCATTGTTGCACAACACCCCTTTGTTCCTCAAGTCCTCAGCCACCCCGAAGACTACCTTGTCTCCCTGTGTATCATAACAGACACTTGTCACTAGGAAATCCCTAGGACCACTTGCCCTTCGTCCCCACCCTCAGGTCTTATGAGACTGCGCCTGCCCCTCTCCAGGTCAAGTGTAACATAAGACAAGTGTCTTCTCCCTGTGACTATCACTGTATAGTCCACCATTTCTCAATTACCCTCAAACTTTGCCTGCTGGAGAATCCCTCCTTGGAATCCCTTTGAACACTCAGGTCCTACTGCTTCAGACCACTCCTCGCCCCCATCCCCATCAATGTCCTCTGACAAAGAACTCCCTATTCAAGAAAAGCAAACCCTTATACGTGAGCTCTCCCAGAACCTCACCCATAGCCTAGGTCACTTGAACCTACCTCACGCCCCCATCCCGCCCTCGCCCACACCTATCGCCCAGACTGGTACTTTGTTCCAACTCTTCACTCGTCCACCCTCACCTATCTGCCCACTGACACCCACCATGGCCACCAAGCCCACCGAACTCCATCTCGGTACTCCCTCCCATTTCAATGGGGACTACACCAAGGCCACTTAGTGGCTTCAATCTGTCCAGTTCTATCTGGAAGTCAATAGTGCTGTCTATAACTCCGATGCTAAAAGAGTCACCTTTGCTCTCTCCTATATGATAGAAGGGTCCGCCCTCACTTGGGCCACTATGTTCTGCCAAAACTGTATCACTGGGGCCATTGTTACCTTTGGTACCTTCCTCGACTTCGTTAAAATCTTCAATGCCAGCTTCAAACACCATGATCTGGTCAACACTGCCATCACTTGGCTCACCACCACTTGCATGACGTACAAGAAGGGAGTATACTCCCCCACCATCACTGAATACAATGCTCAGTTTCAAAACCATGTTGCCCTCTCTGGTATCACTGACCAGAACATCCTTATTGGCTTCTATTCGGCCGGTATCCCAGATCACTTGATGAAGTGAATCTTCTCTATGGACACTCCCCCTGCCACTATCGAAAAGTGGTACAAGAAGGCCATCACCTTCCTCACTCAATGGGATCGTGCCAATGAAATCACCAAACGCCACACCAACCCCTTTCGCCAAAACTACCAACCCTTCACTCCAACCAACTGTTCTCAACCCACCAAAGATCCTAATGCCATGGATGTTGATGTGGTGTGCGTCGGAAAACTCACCCCTGAAGAACAAAAACGCTGTATCAAGAAGAACCTCTGCTTCCGATGCCGCAAGGCAGGACATGCTAGCACAACCTGCCCTGTGTTTACCTCGTCCGCCAAACCTGTGGCCAAGACACAGGTTATAGAAGTCGAAGAAGACCTCCCAGAACTCAAGGATGACGACAACGAAGATGTCATTCATCAGGTTTCTTTCACCACACCCTCCTCGGGTTTTTAAAGCAGGAGCCTCAATCGACACGAGTATCTCCTTCCCATAAGCATAATTCTGTATTAGTATCCCTTACTGCGAGATCTATGGAAATCCCCGTTCAACTCATAGAACCATCACATACACTTAAAACTGTCAACACCCACACCCTGATTGACTCAGGCACCAACATCAACTGCCTTGACTGGCAGTTTGTCCGCAAACATTGTCTCCCCACCACTCATTTAGCAGAACCTCTCCCAGTCCACAATGTGGATGGAACAACCAACTGTTCTGGAGGAATCAAGTTCACCATGTCTCTTTTTGTCAATGTAGAAGGCATTGTTCATCAGATGCTTTTCCATGTCATCTCCTGTGGCGCAAACAATGTCATCCTGGGAACCCCCTGGCTCCATACTGCCTGTCCCATCATCAACTGGTCCAAGCAAACTCTCTCAATCCCAGAAACTAACAACCAGTCCAAAGACCTCTACCTCTCTCATACCACTGACCTTCAGCACCACAATTCCCACTTCATCCCACCCGTGACACCACCACGACATGTCAATATCACCACTACTGCTGATGCCTGGCTCTTTGACTATTTAAGTTATGAAACCCAGGACCATTATTGTGCCAAGACCAATGACGCACATATCATGAACCGGATTATCCGTGGAGACTTCCAGTATATTCCCAATACCACCATAGCCCACCTTACTACTGCTACCAAACTTGCCATTGCTGCTGAGAAGGCCAAACCCAAGGCTACACTACCCCCAGAATACACCCAATTCACCGATGTCTTTTCTAAAGAAACCACCGACCATCTTCCTCCATCTTGCCCCTATGACCATGCCATAAACCTCGACGAAACCTTTGTCCCAAAGATTGGGAAGTTATACCCCTTGACCCCTGATGAACACAAAGCCATGAAAAACTTCCTCCAAGAGAACCTAGACTCTGGCAAGATTAGCCCATTGAACTCACCCCAAGCCTCGCCGTTCTTCTTTGTCAAGAAGAAGGATGGGAAACTTCGCCCTTGCCAAGACTACCACTATGTCAACCAACACACCATCCATGATGCCTACCCTTTGCCGCTCATCTCTGACCTTGTAGATAAACTCAAAGACACCAAGGTCTTCACCAAGTTTGATGTTCGCTGGGGTTACAACAATGTTTATATCAAAAACAGTGACCAATGGAAGGCTGCCTTCATCACCCACAAAGGCCTCTACGAACCCAATGTCATGTTCTTTGGCCTTACCAATTCTCCTCCCACATTCCAACGTTTTATGAATGACTCCTTCTGTGATATGATCGCAGAAGGCTGGCTTGTTATCTATATGGATGACCTTCTCATCTTCTCCCCCGAGGCAAAGACTCATGAGGAACGTACCAAACATGTCCTCCAACATATGCAGGAACTGGACCTGCATCTCAAACTGGAAAAATGCCAGTTTGCCATCGAGGAAGTTGAATACCTCAGTGTTACGTTTTGTCCCTTTTCCCCTATGTTGTCCCCTTCCATTGCTACTTCCCTTCACACAGACACTTCCTCCAACCCCTTTGGGCATATATCTCATCTCAGTAAGCTCACTGTTACTCTGACTTCTTCATATATCACTGCTCGTACTTCGACTTGCGCGTTTACCTTTACGTACGGAAAAGACACCCTTGACAACATTGTACAATAGTACTTAGTCCTTGCCTTAGTTGCTTGTATTCCTTCCTTGCCTTGTATCTTGTACTACCACCTGAATCCAAGCCCCCCTTGTCCTGCTCCTAAGCCAGTGCTTAGGCCTTGTTCCCTCTAAGTTTTAGGTCTACTTTTGAGTGACCTCTGTGTTGCTTCGACCATCATCATTGCACAGCACCTCTTTGTCCCTCATCTCCCTGCATATTGCAACAGACGCCTGTCACTAGAAAATCCCTAGGACTCCTTGCCCTTCGCCCCTTGTCCTCAGGTCTTACAAGACTACACCTGCCCCTCCCAAGGTCAAGTGTAACACTTGGCATGATCATTAAGCCTGGTCTCATCGCCATGGATCCCGTCAAACTCGACAGTATTGCCTCCTGGCCCACCCCATCAATGGTCAAGGAAACTCGCTCTTTCCTTGGCTTCGCCAACTTCTACTGTTGGTTCATTCCCAACTACTCCACCATCACTCACCCTCTCATTGACCTCACCAAGAAGAACACTTCTTGAAAGTGGTCCTCCGCATGTCAAATGTCCTTTGACACCCTCAAATGTCTTTTCCTATCTCAACCTGTCCTTCACCTCCCAGATGTCACCCGCCCCTTTGCCATCGCTACCAACGCCTCTAAGTTTGCCTCTGGGGCCATCCTCCTCCAGACTGATGCCAACGGCGACTGGCACCCCTGTTCCTACCTTTCTCAGTCATTCACCCAAGCCAAACGCAACTATGACATCTATGATCGTGAACTCCTTGCTGTCATCCACGCTCTTAAATCATGGCAACACTACCTCCATGGATCTCCTTTCCTTGTACAGGTTTTTACTGATCACAAGAACCTGACTTACTTCCACAAACCCCAGGAACTTAACCGATGCCAGGCGTGCTGGCTCCTAGATCTTGCCGACTTCGATCTTAAGATGATCCACATTCCTGGCAAACTCCTTGGTGCACCAGATGCACTATCCTGTCACCCTGACCTTTCACCTCCCAATGATGACAACTCAGATGTCACCCTGCTCCCTCCATCTCTCTTTGTCAACCTCATCGACACTACCATGGCCCACCACATTCAATCATCCTCAAAGGATGACCCCCTTGTCCTTCAAGCACTTCAGGCCATTGATGGCCACATTCCCCCCGCTTTTTGTTCCTGCCTTGCCAATTGGCAACTTTGTGATAGTGTCCTCCTCTATCGCGACCATGTTTACGTCCCTCCCGATGACTCTCTTTGTTGCTCTATCCTCCAATGCTGCCATGACCATGAAACCACCGGTCACCCTGGGTACCTCAAAACCTGCCAACTTGTTGCTGCTGAATTCTGGTGGCCTGGTCTTGCTTCCTACGTCCACTGTTATGTTGAAGGCTGTGCCCAATGCCAACAGGCAAAAGCTAACACACACCCTATGGTTCCCCTCATTACTCCTATCAAATCCTCATCCACACGCCCTTTCCAACAGATCAGCTGTGACCTCATCACTGATCTCCCACCCTCCTCTTCCTTTGACTCTCTCCTGGTCGTGGTCGACCACGGACTCATGAAGGGGGTAATTCTTTGCCCCACCAAGAAAACCATCACTGCTGAGGGAGTTGCTTCTCTCTTCTTCCACAAAGTCTACCTCCACTTCAGTCTCTATGACAAAATTATCTTGGACAGAGGCCCTTAGTTTGCCTTCTCCTTCGCCAAAGAATTAGATCATCTCTTAAACTATGATCTCTCCCTCTCCACCACCTATCACCCCCAAAGTGATGGGGAAACTGAATGTGTCAACGAAAAGGTTGAAACTTATCTCCACATCTTCTGTGGCAGCAATCCCACGTCTTGGGCAGACAAAATTTCACACGCCAAATTTGCCCACAATCACCGTCCTCATTCCGTCACTGGCAAATCTCCATTCTTCCTCATGATGGGCTTTGAACCCCGTGCCCTACCTTCCATCCTTGCCGACTCCCCCCTACCTGCAGTCAAAGCCTGCCTTAAATCCCTCTTGACTGCCTGCAATGAAGCCCTTGCCGCTCATGAACTTGCCTGCCAAGTCATGGCCTCTCGTTCCAAACGAGGGTTCTCCCCCTTCTCTCTAGGTGACAAGGTCTGGCTTGAAGCCAAGAATCTCTGCTGCTCTGTCGCAAACCCAAAGTTCACTCCCAAGCGAGAAGGACCATTTACAATAACAAAGGTACTATCACCAATCATGTACCAACTCCGCTTGCTGAAGACGTGGAAGATCCACCCCATATTCCATGCTTCCTTGTTATCACCCTATCGTGAAAACCCCATCCACAGCCCAAACTTCCCTGCACTACTGCCTGACCTGATAGAAGGCGAAGAAGAGTATGAAATTGAGTGTATCTTATGCCACTGCGGAGCTCCATCCTCCCGCATGTTCTTGATCTGATGGAAGGGATATTCAGCTGAAAAAGACTCGTGGGTTCCCAAGCAGGACTTGAAACATGCCAAGTCCACTCTAACCAATTATAAAAACCTCCACCCCTCTGTCTTTGCTCCTTCACCCCCTTCCATCACCTCCTCAAAACCTTGCTCAACCTATCAATGTTAAACAATAACCATGTCCTCGTTCACTGTTTCATCTATCTCTTCCCCTTCTACTCTTGAAGATTCCACCCTAGATTTTAATTCCATCCCATTTATCGAACCATCCTTGATGGTTCCATCCCCTGGTTGGGGCTTCACCCCATTGCCAGCCAGAGAACCTACACCTACACACCTAGCCATGCTCACTGCTCCCATTCTGGAACCCATCCGCTCTGTCGACGTCCCTGAGTTCACTCACCGCATCTGCGATGACTTCCCCAATGCTGTCTACGTCGCTAATCTACACCACTTCATCACCAATGTAGATTTGGCTGTCCCCATCGATGCTCACTTAGATATGGGCTCTCCTCTCCTTGCCCTTTACCAAGCTCACCTACAGGTTGAACACCTGTTAGTTCTTGCCAACACCTCCAACTGGTCAGTCCCACATTGGGCCCGCACCCTCACTGCCACGTTACACAACAATCTCCAAGGTGACCTCGCCGTCTTAGCATTCCAGATGGGCTTTGGGGAATTCCTCCACGAAGTTGACCAATACGTCCGCAAGCTCACCGCCTGCAGTCACCGCCCCTTGGCCTTAACCTGCACACCCTACCCTCCGTCCACTCCATCCGCTTCCTCCACAAAGCTGACCCCTGCTGAGATCACTGCCTTAGATCGTGCCAAAGCCATCCATACTGGAGGACACGGGATGGTCCCACTTACCCCAGCTCATCCCTATTACGACAATGCATGCTTCAACTGCTGCTGCTTAGGACACACTCGACCCCAATGTCCCATTTATCAATGCCCTTTCTGTCACACCTGGGCTCTGGGTCATATCCAACAACGTTGCCCTCTCCATCGTCCACCCACTCCTCGCTCCTCCCCTAACTCCAGCCAATCCACTGCATCCACCTGATCTTCAGGCCCCACTCGTCCTCATCACTCAGCTCGTATGTCCTCTGGTGGATGTCGCCCTCTCCTGGTCCCTCCTCCACGTTCTTTGTCTCCCCCTCCCTATACCCACAGCAACTATGAGAACAATTGGAGCGACAATGCACACGCCAACATCTGTGGCTCCCCCGGCGGTGTTAATCACCACCTTGATTAGGTTCTCCATCGGTACTTTGACCATAACCAGGAGGTAATGTTACAATCTGTTCTTTCTTCTTTTCTTTCCTTGTTACACTTGTTGTCCCTGTATTTCCTAGCCTATCCCAGCGATACGTTGGACACTCATTTCCCTCAGCTGGTTACTACCAATACCCATACTCCCTATCCTCCAATAGCCATTTGCACGCTAACCAGCTTTCTTCCTTTTGCCATTGCTTACCTTTTATCACAGACACTTCTTCATGAATGTTCCTCAACATTCCGCGACCTTCCTTGCCTGCTTATGTCATCCTTCCTTTCTCTTCATATATAAACCGACCACTCTTGTACTCTAGTTCCCCACGCTTGTCTTTCTCGTACTACCACCTGAATCCAAGCGCCCCTTTGCCCCTTTCCCGAAGTTGTGCGTTGGCCTTGTCCCCTCTAAGTCTTAGGTCTACTTTTGAGT
>JBBPTZ010000756.1:0-15426 GCA_038094315.1 Phylloporus cf. tubipes
AAGCGAAACTAATACAAACGGAGTAAGTAAGAACAAGGGTGTACAAAAGAGGAACGGAAATGGTCCGAGGGTCAGGTGACCAGAGGATAGGGGAAATCACACCGGAGTTGGTGTGGAGTTGAGGAGCGGAGACCAGAGTTGGACTTGTAAAAAGCGGCATATGACAGTAGCATTGTAATGAGGATCCGGAACATCGGAGTTGCTGAGGTTCAATTTGAGGAGGCAGACAACAGTATGGTCGTCGGGTCGAAGGTAAATGAGGGGAGTTCGCTAGGAATCGCCTAGGAACTTACAGAGCACTTCAGGAGTGTGCAGCGACTCAGAGAAATCCCGGGGGTTGGTTCTAGATACAACACTAGATTGTGCAGATCAAGAATGGAGATAGAATACAGGCAGCGGCAGTATAAGTACTAAGCTGTACGTAAGCAACAGAAGTCTGTAGAAGCGGACGGAACTACTGCAGATTGGTAACTATGTATGAGTTAGTGGGAAGGTAGCGGGAAGATGATGCCGTTGTGAGAGAAGCGGTGGAGGAGAGAAGGCTGTCCATAGAAACGTATGGAATGATCAAGAATGAAGTCCGGGACCAGTTCCGGTAGTATCCAAAGGAATGGCATCTGGCCAGAAGGTGGGATAGAGAAGCTGCTGGTTTAGCGATACAATAAAGAGGTAGTGTTCCCAGCAGGGGCCAGGGTCAGAATAAGTGAAGGAAAAGAGAAAAACGGACTGACACAATAGTACGACCATAACAAGAAGTTCACAATCATAGATATTATAGTTACATTTCACGGAGCTGAAGGTGCAAGAGAAGTAGGTGCACAGATGTGGGTCCCTGTTGACATCTTTCTGCATGAGAACAGCACTGGCAGCAATGAGGGAGGCATCAGACATAATGGAAAATGGTTTGGCGACATCTGGAATGAGGAGTACAGGTACAGAGGAGAAAATAGCCTTGAGCCAGTTGAATGTGCGCTGTTGGAAGCCTGTCCAGGCCCAGGGTTCGTTCTTCCGGGTGAGGAGGTTTAGGGGGGTGACAATATTGGAGAAGTCTGGTATGAACTTCTGGTAGAAGTTGGCAAAGCCCATGAAGGATCAAACGGCTTTGATGGAGAAGGGAGGCTTCCAATCCTGGATAGCCTTCAGCTTGGTGAGATCCATCTCAATCTTGCCTTGTTCAATGACAAGACTGAGGTACTCCATGTGGGGGGTATTGAAAGAACATTTGAAGAGTTTCAGAGACAGTCCATATTTGTGAAGACATTGCAAAACATGGCGGGTTCATTCATGGTGGAGGGTGATGTCGTTTTCATGTGAATGCCTAGGTCATCCATGTAGATTTTGAGCCACTTTTCCCCAATCATATTGGTGAAGATGTCATTCATGAAGGCTTGGAAGGTGGGGGGTGCATTGTTAAAACCAAAGAACATGACAGTGGGCTCAAAGAGATCAAGCAGTGTGATGAACATGGCTTTCCATTGATCTTCCTCACAGATGCAGATGTTATTGCATCCCCAGCAGATGTCGAACTTGGTAAAGAGTGTGGACTCCTTCATATCATCGATGAGTTCAGGGATCAGGAGAAGAGGATAGGCATTGCAGATAGTATGGGAGTTTAGATATCGGTAGTTCTGGCAGGGGTGAAGAGTTCTGTCTTTCTTGGGTATGAAAAAGAATGGTGAGGCCTGGGGGGATTTCGACAGGACAATCCATCCAGTCTTGAGGTATTCTTCCATGAATGCCTTACAGGTGTCATGTTTGGCAGGGTTGAGTGGGTAGACCTTAGTGATCTTAGGGATGAAAGAGGGTTTTAAGTCGATGGTGTGGTTGTACGATCAATGTGGGGGGAGTTTCTCATGGGTCTTTTCAGAGAAGACATCTGCGAAGTCTTTGCACCAGCTCAGAATTTCCGATTCCTTGGATGCATTCTCCTGGGCGAGTTGGGTGGAAATGGTGATCTTATTGACATCTTCCGAGGGGGCATAGTGGGAGTCATACAACTCAGAGATCTCTTGATCAACATCAAGTCCAAGGTACCATACTAGGTAACACTAATGGGTGTAAAGTTCATCGTTGATGAGGTGAGGTTTACAAAGGAGAGTGATACGGTTGTTTGCCCAGTCGATATGAGGGTTCCACTTCTGGAGCCAGGGCATTCCAAGAATGATCTGTTGTCGTCCAAGACTCAAGACCATGAGTTCTTCTTCGTCATCTGTGGAGGGGAACTTGAGACCAATCTGGGTTTTCCATTGGATTGTTCCCTTGGTGTTGGCAGTGCCGTCAGTGTTGTGCACAATGATTGGGTGTGGGAGGTGCTGCAAGGGGAAATCGGCCTGTGTGAGAAGACCGATATCAATGAAGTTTCCGGTGGCACCAGAATCAATGAGGGTGAAGGTGTTGACAATTTTTCCAAGAGCCTGCAATTTGACAGGGACGAGATGAGTTCGTTTATTCAGCAAGGCTACTATTACATTGGAAATGGATAGGGAAGGAGACATTGAAGCAGCTTCCTGTTCTAAAAATCCAACATGGCGATGGTGGCGATGGAGTTGTCTTCTTCGGGCATCTCCTTGAAGCAAACCTTGAGTACCTGGAGGACTTTGTCCTTGTTCTTTCCCTAAGTCTTCAGGGTGTTGATGTATGCGTCAATAATGGAGAGGGGGGTGGAGGAAGAGGGTGTGATAGGAGTGCTGGGAGCAGGCGAGGTTTTAGTGATGCAGATGTTCTGGGAGCATTGAGTGGGGGTGGATGTTGGAGAGTTCTGGGTACTGCAACATTGTTCAGCATTGTGTCCGCTTTTTTGGCAATGGAAGCAGAGTCTGTTACAACCACCCTATTTTACCCCTATTTTTCACTAATTTTCCCGGCCTTTTACATGCTGTATTGCATTAATTATGCAATATCTACACTTATCCTGACGCCTAGACCTCAATCCAGACTTAGCCAACCATAGTCAAGACAAGTCATTGAGGCAATGCATAGCAGTGCAAAGCTGTGCAAATACCTGTGCTAAAGCAGTGCTAAATCCAGACCCCATGGCAGTGTTTGGCTGTACCTGAGCAGTGCAGGGCTATGCAAACCTCATCGACCTCAAGGCCACTGCATGCCACAGATAAGCACCTCATGGTAATCCTCATGGCTGACTCATCTTTCCTGATATAGAAGGTGAGTACGAAGCACAAGTCAGAACTAGTCAACACAACTCAGAAATACTGGGGCTATGCAACAGATACCAGTGTGCACCCTAGTTCCAATGGCTCTATTAGATGCATGTGGATTCCTCATGTTCACTGACACAGGATATCATAGATGTAGCATACATGAATGTAAACAATAGAATAGTATATAAAGGCCAAGAGTGAGCACTAGGGATTTTCCCCAGTCTTGTTCTCTTGGAGTTTCCTAGTCTCTACTAGCACAATTCCTCTTTGCATTACTAGGCTTACTACTTGCTCTGGTAAGCAATCGGTCCTTAGGGGCTAGTCATTTCAGAGTCTTTCCTTGACACATTTAGCATGTTTGATGGGGGTGAGCTTGTTAAGCTGGATGGTGTCGACATCCATGGTGTTGGGGTTGGTGGGGGTTCGATGGTGAATGAGGGAAGGGGTGGTGCGTCCTTTTACAAGGGCATCCATGCATCCAAGGTGGGTATGGAACGTCTTAGCTTTGGTGATCCAATCTGCGATAGTAGTAGGGGTTTTCTCCATGCTGAAAATTAGCAAGGAGATGCAAGAGTTGAGCCCCAACAAGAAGATGTCGATGAGGGTATCTTGGTCTGTCATCCCGGCCTTCGAGGCCAAGTTCTGGAAGTCAGTGATGTATTTCTGGAAGCCATCATCAGAGACACCTCCTGGGGTGTGAAGGGCTTTCTGCCTGAGCTTGGTGAGCTCATGGCAGGCAGTGGATTTGATATCGAAGGGATAAAATATAGTTTTGAAGCTGGTGGTGAGCTTCTCAAAAGTCTTCTTAGTGGCAGTGATGTTGGTGGCGGCCATGAGGTCATACCATATTTCAGAGAAGGATACACCTCTGCCCTTACTCATCTTATTCAGGATGGTCATGACTCTTGCTTCAATGGAGGAGTAGAGCATGGGGTTGATGGGAAAATACGTGTGCATGGCTTTCATTCAGTGCATGGCATCAGTGGGTTCTCCAGAGAAGTTAGCAGGGAGGGCTGCTTTAAGCTTGTGGGAAGACATGTGGGGCAACTGGGAAGGGGTGGTTGCAATGGGACTGGGAGATCAGGGGGGCAATGGTATGATGGGCGATGGACTAGGTTGTGCGGACAGGGGGAGGCCTGTAGGCAGGGGGTGACAGTGACAAGGGATGTACTCTGGGGTGGGCTATGTTGGACGAAGGTGGGTTGGTTCTACTCCATAATAGGAGGGACGGAGGGAGATTCTTGATCTTTTGTTACGCGTAGCATTACAAAGGAGGAGCTGAACGATGGGAGTAGCTGTGGTCTACACCAAAGGGGATGATGAAGGGGAAGGCTGACATCCAAAGGTGATAAAGGCAGGGGGAGGCCGACATTCGAAGGGGAGCAAAGGGGGTTCTCAAGGGAAAGGCCTTGGAACACACAGAGCAACTCTAAAGTGCACAGTGACTTATAGAAATCTGAGAGATGGTTCAAGAACAACACTAGAATTGCAATTACAACATAGCCATGTACTGTTATGATAGGCCCGGGTAGGGACTAATGTAGTCTTGAGCTACCTGAAGGACCAAGTGGGACAAGGGATGAAGAATGAGGGGTCCTAGGGATTTTCTAGCGACAGGCAACTGTTGCGATATGCAGGGAGTCGGGAACCTCAGGGGCACTGAGATGGTGAGGGACAAAGGGGTGTTGTGCAACGACGATGGTCGAAGCAACACAGAGACCAATCAGAAGATGGCCTAAGACTTAGAGGAGACAAGGCCTAAGCACAGCTTAGGAGTGGAAACAAGGGGCACTTGAATTCAGGTGGAAGTACAAGAAAGACAAGCGTGAGAAGCTATGATACAAGTAGAGCAGGTTTATATACTGAGAGGAAATGAAGATGATATAAGCAGGAAAGGAAGGTCATGGAATGTTGTGGAACATTCATGATGAAGGGTCTATGATAAATGATAAGCATGAGTGAATGGAAGTAGGCTGGTTAGCGCGTAAATGGCTATTGGGAGATAAGGGAATTGGATATCAATGTAACCAGCTGAAAGGAATGAGCATCTGACGCATCACTGGAATGGGCTGAGTAGTACAAGGGAGACAAGCGTAAAGAAGGAATCGTAACATGTACAAGAACAAGTACATGAGGCAGTAGCAGTGTAGCAAAGGGAAATATCAGGAGAAATAAGTACTAAGGTACAAGTGCTGCAAAGGTAGACAGGAACAAGTTGGTATTGTAGGATAGTAATGAAGTCAAAAGAACAAATGACAACAAGACAATACGTACTCAAAGATGAGATAGGAAGCAGGGGGGATCTTCACAAGCATGAAAGCCAGGTAGGGTGTCAAGAGGATAGAGGGAAATAGGAGGCAGCAAGGGAAAAGGAGAAAAACTATAACAGGTCAAAGATATGATGGGTGTGGGACTAGGTCGGGCAGACAGGGGGTGGCCTGTGAGCTGGGGGCGATGGTGACAAGGGATGTACTCTGAGATGAGCTCAGGGGGTTTGTCATCTGACTGTGGAGGACGAAAGCGAGGGGTTCTTAATGGATGGACTATGTTGGACGAAGGTGGATTGGTCCTGCTCTGTGATAGGAGGGATGGAGGGAGATTCTTGATTTTTTGTTATGTGTAATGTTGTAACAAGGATCCAGAATGACAGGAGTGACTGTGGTTCAATCTGAAGGTAGTAAAGACAGGGAAGGCCAATGTCCAAAGGTAATATTGACAGGGGGGAGGCCAGTGTTCAAAGGTGAGGGAAGGGGATTCTCAAGGGGAAGGCCTTGGAACACACAGAGTGACTCAAGAATGTGCAAAGACTTAGAGAGATCCAGGAGGTGGTTCAAAATACAATGCTAGTATTGTATAGATCAAAAATGGAGACTACTATACATGTAGTGGCAATATATATACTCAAAGCGTATGTAAGTGTCATATCCTGTCCCACCCATGTTGAAGTCCGAACCTCTGGACTCAACTCCATGCCAACTTTGGATGTTTCTCTTTATTCCCCTCGTCACATGATCCTCAGACCTTTCCGTAATCCCTTTTTGTCTATCCTTGTTCTCCGTTCCATTATTATGTTAACTCCTTTTGTATTAGCTCCACTTTCTGTTCCCTCTAATAAGCTTATGCCTGCACAGCTCCAGTTTCTGATATATTTATATTCCATCTTACTCATTCCTTGTTCTGTATTACCAACCTTTACATTTCTCCAGTAATACTCTGCCCTATCTTAGAAATCCAGTGCAACTCCAGAAGTATATAAGTTATGTACTTCACCCTATAACTCCCTGTTACAGTTGCCCTATTTTACTCCTATTTTTTACTAATTTTCCTGGCCTTTTACATGCTATATTGCATTAACTATGCAATATCTACACTTATCCTGATGCCTAAACCCCAATCTGGACTTAGCCAACTATAGTCAGAATGAGTCATTGAGGCAATGCACAGCAGTGTTCAGCTGTATCCAAGCAGTACATGGCTGTGCAAACCTTACCAACCTCAAGGCTGCTGCATGACTCAGATAAGCGCCTCATGGTAATCCTCATGGCTGACTCATCTTTCCTGATATAGAAGGCAAGTATGAAGCACAAGTCAGAACTGGTCAACATGACTCAGAAATACGGGGGCTACACAACAGATACCAGTGCATACCCTAGTTCTAGTAGTTCTATTAGATGCACATGTACTCCTCATGTTCACCAACACAGGATATTGTAGATGTAGCATACACGAATGTAAACAATAGAATAGTATATAAAGGCCAAGGACACGCACTAGGGATTTTCCCCAGTCTTGTTCTCTTGGAATTTCCTAGTCTCTACTAGCGCGATTCCTACTTGCATTACTAGGCTTACTACTTGTTCTTGGTAAGCGATCGGTCCTTAGGGGATAGTTGTTTCACTTCCTAGTTCGAATATCAACTATAACACTCCCTATACTCCTTGTTCTATGGATCATCTCCACACCCCCTATGATCCACCCCCGAACCTCTGTTCCGAAATTAGGACACAACAGTGCACAAGGGCGCAACACATAAGTCCTGTGCCAAGTCCTACCCCCTCTGACCCAGTCCCATGCTAACTCCACCATTGTTCCCCATAGTGGCTCTCTAGAAGTTCCCTGAACTCCTGTAAGCCCTGACAAACTCTGGACCTCTTTCCACAGTCCCTTCCAACCTCTGGACACCATAGCATCAGACATCTGATAGACATGCCCCCTCCTCTCTAGGAGTTTGAAGACAGTGGGGAACCGGTTTGTGACAGTAAGCAATGGAATCCAGTAGAAATGGAAAAAACTACTATGGATACTGTGGATGACATGATATGGATGAGTAATGTGAGAATGAGCAGGGGATACAATGCCATTGTGAGAGAAGCAGTGGAACAGAAAGCTGTCCATTAGAAGTATAGGAGACAAAGAGAATAACTACTCGGAATCCCATCCAGTAGGAGTGGGTTGAACGGTGTGAGATCAGAAGATGGAAAAAAGATGCTGCCAAGTCAGTGATACAATAAAGAGATAGTATTTCCAGCAAGGGTCTGGGTTGGAGTAAGAGAAGAAAAAAAGGAATATCAAAGCATACAACAACTTGACTGTAACAATTGGCAACAGCTACCCTGAAGGAGTCAGAAGCCATCAAGCTGTGTCAACAGTATGAAATTTGCCAAGAAAGGGATGGGGTACTCTATGATAAAGACCAGGTGTATATATCCAATGATCCTGGCCTACAAATGGAGATACTATGGCTATATCATGACTTGCCCATAGCTGGACACCCAGTGATAGACAAAACCCTTGATTTGATAACCAGAAGCTATACTTGGCCTGACCTCCCCACAATGGTAAAAGATTACATTTCCCAATGTGATCATTGTGCATACTTCAAAGGCACCAATGTCACACCACCAGGAAAGCTCTTACTGTTACAAATACCAAAGAGACCCTGGACAGACATATCAGTAGATTTCACAACTGATCTGCCATTGTCTAATGGGGTATTTGCACAGCCTTGCACTGCTGTGTGTTGCCTCAATGACTTGTCTTGACTACTGTTGGCTAAGTTCTAATTAGGGTTTAGATGTTAGAATAAGTGTAGATATTGCATAGTAAATGCAACATGGTGTGTTAAAGGCCAGGAAAATTAGTGAAAAATAGGGGTAAAATAGAGCGATTGTAACACTGATAAGCCTGTGCTTGCACAGCTCTGGCTTCTGGTACATTTATGTTCCATCTTACTTGTTCCTTGTTCCATATTACCAATCTTTACATTCCTCCGGTAATACTCCACCCTGTCTTAGAAATCTGGTGCAACTCTGGAAGTATATAAGTTATGTACTTCACCCTGTAAACTCCTTAGTTCAAATATTGACCATAACACCCCCTGTCTCTCCATGCCCACCCCCTGACTTCCTGCTTGATGGACTCTGTCCACACCCCTCTACTCCTCTACCACACTTCTTGTCCTTACAGATTATCTCCACACCCCCTATAATCCACCTCCACACTGAAATTAGAACACAACAGTGCATGAGGGCACAACACATAAGTCCTGTGCCAAGTCCTACCCCCTCCAACCCAGTTCCATGCTAACTCCATCATTATCCCTATAGTGCTCCCCCAGGAGTTCCTCAAACTCCTGCGAGCTCCTACTAGCTCTGGACCTCTTTCTTGCAGTCCCTTCCAACCTCCTGACCCCCTAGCATCAAACATCTGATAGATATGCCTCCTCCTTGTTACAGTTGAGTTGTTGTACGCTTTGATCTATCTCTTTTCTTTTGCTTATTCCGACCTGGATCCCTGCTGGGAATGGTACTTGTTTATTGTATCGCTGACTTAGCAGCATCTCTTTCCAATATTCTGGTCCCACACCATTCCTTCTACTCCTTCTGGATGGGACTCCAAGTGATTATTCCTTTCTTGCTCATACCTCTGATGGACAGTGCCTCATTCCACTGTTTCTCTCACAATGGTGTAGTATCCCCACATCCTCTCATGCACTCATCCATAGTATGTCATCTGCAGTAGTTCCTTCCGGTTCTACCAGGTTCTATCGCTTACATACGCTGCAGTATATATACCTCTGCTGCATGTACAGTAGACCTTATTCTTGATCTACACAATCTTAGCGTCATATCTTGAACCACCTTCCGGATCTCTCTGAGTCTCTGCGAACTCTAGAGTTGCACTGTGTGTTCCAAGGCTTTCCCCTTGAGAATTCCCTTTGCTCCCCTTCGAATGTCGGCCTCCCCCATCATAATCACCTTCATGTCGAACTGCAGCCACTCCCACCGTTCCAGATCCCCTTTGTGACGCTACACATAACACTCCTCTCCAGGAGTTTGAAGATAGTGGGGAATCAGTTTGTGACAATATATTTGAACTCACACTTTGTCACTGTCATTACACCCTCGACACTTTTCTTGACATTTCAGTCATTTGCCACTGACATTTTGTGGCCTTTTGACCACATCCTTTTCTTGTCGGCATCTGCCTCCATCTCCAAGTCCCCTTTAGTTTCGGAGTTTGTTCTCCTAACTCTGGACTACCTTCAGCAAAAACCTGCCCCACAGATATGCCTTGTGGCCTAGGATGTACTATCCATGACTACACTCATTTGAAGCTGTTGACCTTTGCTCCCTTCTTGGGATCCACTCTTTTACCCCTAACCCTGTGCCTCTGGAAACCCTAGAATCCGATTTCCCTTACCCTCCAAACTCCACACTCCTTATTATCCGACACTCTTCATCAGGCTTATCTTGACCTGGCCAGTTATCATTCAGTAACTCCATGCACAGCCCAATACCCCCTGAGCCTTCTGGGACTTCAATGTTCATCCTGTACCTCATGTGTGCCACCATTATGCCCATGGTGGCTTACTCCACTTCACTCTCTCCTTGAGATCCACAATCCCAGTCCTCCTCTGCTACTCCAGTTACCCCAGAGTTAGCTAGGACTTAATCTTGGGAATATGCTGAACTCCTATTCCTTGGCTCTACTCCCTTATAGCTTAGGACCCCCAGTTCCCTCAAGATGACCTCCTTTTCAGGACCTCAGATCCACTTTCTCTTTGTGGTGTTTCCTGGACTCTCCAATGCTGTCTTTCACTACCCCCAATCTTTGAGCTTTCTTCATAGTTGTCTGGCCACCTTGTACACCCAAATTGATCTCCTGTCTGGAATTCACTCCTAAACTCCAGACTTGAGCAAAGTTACCTCTGCTCTCCGTTAGTTCTCCCTTGTGGTCAGAAAACCCCCAGATATGTTCTACCAGCAGCACCCATCTCTCTTGCCATACTATAGCCTGCTGTGCTGGTTGAATAGTCTACCCAGCTCATTGATCACTTCCAGCATCATTTGCCTCCATTGGTGCCAACTCTGGTCTTACTCTGGAACCCTTAGTCCCCCAATCCTTATTTTAACCCACCCTGCATTCGGTCCTTGTTTTTGGGATCAAGTGCTGATTCAGACTGGATCTCACCATGCCACTCCTCTGTAACTTTCGCCACCCTTCCTAACTTTCCTATTTGCAGTGTCTACAGAACCTCGTACATCTCCAGCAGGAACTCCACCTCCTAAACCCCCATTCTCTCACCGTGCTCCTTACTCCAACCCTCTACATCCCTGCAGCACCATAGACCTTCCTTGCCAACTTTGGTAGGAACCCTGATCCCTATGTTGCTTGATGCAGCACCTCCATTCCCAAATCCAAACCTCTTTGATTCCAAACCTCTTAGACTCCCATTTCCAATCTCTCTTCTCCTTGTGTAATCACTTTGGGCACTTCTGCCACCTTCGTTGGATTCTTAGGCACCTTCACTAGACTCTGCTAGCTCTCCTAACATATGCTTTGTTAAGCGTTCAGGCAGAGTGGCAATTTGTTTAGGTTTGCTGATTAGAATGCCAACCCTTGATGTCACTCTAACTCTTTAAAGATTTTCAACATTCCTTTTGACCCCATCCTTTGACACCCCAGCCCACCCTTGATCTTGCCAACTGAGCTTTGGACATTACCTCTGGATTCACCTTGAGATTTTGGGACTGACACCTTACCACTACCTTATATTCAACATTACACTCGATATTCACATACATGTGGATGGCTGATCTCCACCCAAATTCCCTTTCCCTCTGAAATCTCCATGCACTGTGTGTGCAACTCCCTTGAATACCCTGGCTGCACTGTGTGCTGCTGCTCTGAACTCCAATGTACCTGCTAATGACCTTCCTACCCCATCTTCCAACATTCTGTTCTGGGTTGGTTCTTGGCTCTCAGTATATCTTTAGTTTTCTCCTATTACCCAGCCTCCTCATCCTCTGCATCTCCTGCATGACTTGGACCTCCAGCATTTCCATCAGCCAGACCTCCTAAATTCCAACCATCTCCAGGACCTTTCAAGTCTTGGGGTATCCTGGAACTCTGGACCTGGCTAGTTGCCATTCCACTCTTGGATAATCTCTTTTTCCTTTTCTGATCCTCTGGCTTTGTTACAGACACATTACAATGGACTTAGCATAATTTTTCACTTTACTTCTTATCTTATCTTATCAAACAACCCATAGACACATGACACTTTCCTTTCATCATTGTCACGGTCACCCCTAACGTCTTATCTCCTTATCTTCTACCCTGTGCCTAGACACAGCCCTTATCTCTTATCAACGGCACAAGGCAGTGCCTTATCATTTATGTGCTTCTGATCTTCCATGCCTCATGCCTTCTTTTGATCCATGCCACATCCTTATGATATGCTTCCATTCTTCTATGCTTCTTATGTTTCAGATCCATGTGTTGTCCGCATGCTATGCTTCTCTTCTGATGCACATGAAACACCTCATGTCTATGCTTCCATTCCATACAGCCCTAAGGCTATTCTCCTCATGGTGATACATGCCATAGCCGCATGTTATGGGCACATATGGACATGTATCGGTAGATTTGGTACAAACATGTACATACCTCTAGATAGTATATAAAGGCCCAGAGCCAGCCCAGAGGATCTCAGTTTGTCCTCTTGGTTTTCCCCCTTCAATGGAGAGCCAGACTTCACACTCCCCTCTGTCTTCACTGAGCAGCCTATAGCAGCACATGTTGTTGTTGGATTGTTTCAGGCTTTGCTATTAGATTCTCTGACTCACTAGATCCTAGATTTTTAGTTTTGATACTGGACTCCAGGAACCCCATTTCCTTAAAACCCTGACTCTAGCAACTTCTTGCTTGAAACTCCAGAAACTCCTTCTTCTAGAACTCCTACCCCTGAACTCCAAACCTTCCCTTGCATCTCCACTGCTCTATCCACTAACTAAACATCCCCTTACCCATTGCTCACCCCTATTTATCAGGTATCCTGCACTCATACACTCGTGCAGACACCTTCAAAGTGGCAACCCCTCTGACACCCTTGAGTGTTCTCCAGACTTGGGCACCTAAACCTCCAGACCTCTGACCTTTTTTCCATGCCCATCTCTGACCTTTTTTCCATGCCCATCTCTGACACCCTTTGCCAGCTCGGTCTACAATCCGAGTACACCCATCCGAACACCCTCACCTGTTGACTGGTCTTACATCAGAGACCATCTTAATGCCGCCTTGCCTGCTCCCAGCACATCTCCAGCGCCAGAATATAATTTGGTTTTTCTTAATCAGATTCTCAATCACCTTCTTGTCAATCAGGAGGTCAACGAGATTATTCATGAGGGAGTACAACTTGGCATACAGCAGAAACACGAGCATATCTGCTGGGAGGAGACCTGGGCCCAAGTCCTTGCAGCCCATGAAAGGATCAAGGTGAATTTATGTATACGCAAGAGAACTCCTATCCTCCATCCTAATCCTAGGAGGACTAATCCTGTACCACACCGCTGGTTCTGCAGCAATAACCCTCATCCTTATTGCCACCTCCATACCTCCCCTCTCTGCTCCCTCTCTTCGTTATGCATCCCTAGCCACTACCATATCAATTACAATAGACACTAGGGAAATACAAATTCCTATTCTCCACTGCATATCTGAAAATCAGAATCTAAGAAGAGAAGCAGCCATTCCCAATATAGCTAATTTGCCCCCATTACCTGTGCAACTGCCTAATAATCAATTGCCACACAGACCTAGAAACCCTAATCACACACCACCACCCCCTTACACTGGAAGAACCCCTGCAATTGGTGCTAACACTACACCCATAGTAAATATACCTCACCCTTACAACCCAGCACCACCAATGCCACCTTCAACATCATCAGATGAAGAAACCCTTGTTGAATCCCAATGATTGTTAAAGTCACCCTCATCTTTTTCTTGATCACCCTTGTCTTGACCAGTACCTTTCTTGTTTGGATTATTAATCTTCTTGTCGATCACAATTGGCCCCTTTATTTCACTGGACAATTTTTAAGTTACTGTGTCTCCTTTGAATTCATCTCATCTATGGTTGTCATTAATCCAAAGTGGAAATTCGATTCAAACCACTATGAAGCATATGCAGCCCCTCAACAGGAGCTGGACAATAGTGGATGGTAACTAAAAGAAGCTGAGGATAAACGAGATAACACTCTAGATAGTTATCTCCTCGGACTTCACTTTTTCTGCTTACTTCTTGTCTTCATGTATTAATATCATCAGGTTCAATTAGTCAAACTGGCTTACTCACCCCTGAGTGATACTTTCTCAGCGTTACCAAACCTAACCCCATCTAGATCACCCACCCCTGAATTGCCCAGTATGGCAAACATTTCACAGGAACAATAAGATCAGCTTCTTCAGTGCATGCAAAATGTCAAGAATGCTGCCTGCAATGCCAAACATGAGAAGGATGCTTTGAGTAAACAAGTAGCTAATTTACTCAAAGAAAGGAAGAAAGGGTTAGCCACCTCCTCTGGTGGCTCTATTTCCAAAGTTGAGATATTCACTAATCCCAGGGTCTACGATGGATCCCCAGCCAAATTTGAGGAATGGTGGATAAAAATGAAATCGTGGTTGGATTCCAACCCGAAACAATTTTGGACCGTGGACAACAATGGCAATGAAGCCTATCATGGCAAAAATCATGCCTATGCTGTACTATCATGCTTGAAGGGTGTGAAAGGCAGCTACTTTGCCAAGACAGAATTAAGGCTTCTTGCTGCCAGCACCTCCCTATTGGAGAATTGGTATAACCTCAAGGCCGAAATAGAAAAGCAATTTTGGCCACAATTGGAAAAGGACTGGGCAAAGAAGGAACTCATGCGTTTCAAGCAAGGAGACCTACAGTTCCTTACGTACATAGCCAAATGGGAATCACTCTACTTCTGCACCAGGGTAGGAGATCAATTTGGCATGTACTTGCTTGAAACCAATACTGGAAGGGAACTAACTAAAGAGCTCTTCGAGCAAGGAAAGAGATCAGTCAGTGTCAAAATTACCATCCAAAATCTTAAGGCCATATTTAAGGTTTGGGATGAATTCTGACTATTCTCAAATGAAACCCTGTTGCCCCGATTCCAAAAAAGGGAATCCAGGCCAGCTGAGGTGAACACAATCGGCAATAGGCCCATGTGGCCTCAGGGTTGCTACAATTGTGGTGACACTTCACACTTAGCTGGGCAGTGCCCCAAACCATTGACCCACTGCCCTGATTGTAAATGGTCATAAGGTGAACACAAGTGTGAGTGTAAGAAAACACACACCCTCCAGACCGTAGAGCTGGAACCTTCAAGTCCCCAGGAGGGACTACCTTGCACCATTTGGGGAATGAATTACGACCAAATGAAAGTCTTCTTTTTCAATCTAAAAGAGATTGAAGACAAGGGAAAAGCAAGAGCGGCTTGAATAATCTGGGTATTCAGATCATGGTAAGTCCTAATTTATCTAGCCAAGTGGGGACTCCAATTGAATTGGATCTTGGCTGTGGCTTAAAACTGGTGCTTGATTCTACTTGTAATAATAAAATTAATATCTACCCAGAACCATCTAGGATTCACTCATTTTGTCCAAGCGATATCATCTTGCCAATCCAGATTGCACCAATGCAATACCACAATAGTTTTCTTGATGCAAAGGCACTACCGGACAGTGGAGCCAATATCATATTTATTGATAAGAAATGGGCTCAGAAGCATAGGATTCCCCTATCACCCTTGAAAACACCCATGCCAGTCTTCAATGTCAATGGAACCAGGAATTCAGCTGGTGACATCATGCACTATGCCGAAATAGTAATAGAATACCAGGGCCACTGTGAATGTGTTATAGCCGAAGTAATTGATTTGGGCAAAAACCAAATGATTCTTAGCTACAT
>JBBPTZ010000757.1:0-15414 GCA_038094315.1 Phylloporus cf. tubipes
GTACTGAAAGACGCGAATGCGTACCAGACAAGGGTTGGTAGCCATTTTGTGGAGGAGGCGGAGGAAATGTCGGTGATGCGGGCTGCATCGTTCCGGTGGAGCTGCATAGTTTTTCGCATCAAGGTTTATGTACACTCGACACGTTCTACTAGACTACGTTTCTTTCTACTAGGAATCATTCTTGTCCGACGGCGAGGAGTCTTTCGCGTTTCCTCGGACGAGCGCCGCTTCTTCAGGAGAGAGCGTGAAAAGGGATTGCACATGTCTGGACGCCCATCTGCGCAACTACAAGGTGGTGGTGATGAGTCGAGCGGATCATCGAGCAAGCTACTCACGGGCATAAAGATGTGTTCTCGCTCGCCCCAGTCAGCAAGGAAAGTGCAATACAAGACCGCGGCTAAGATCGAGTGAGCGCGGTGAAAGACGGAGTCCCTGGAGTTGGTCTCACCAGGTATCGTAGTATAAATTAGAAAACGGGAGCCAGAATACACCCAAGGAGGCCGAAAGTCACCGTCGTCGTCTTCGGTGGTCCGCGTCTTCGTCGAGGCATGTCTGCCTGGCACCGAAACGCCTCGCAACGCTGCTGGTTTGGTTAGTCGCGAAAGTGAACCGAGCCCGCGCATGGAGGCACTTTGCAGGTTGATTCGCGCGTCTGAACTTCAAACACACACTTTGGGGCTCGCAACAAACCTCCAGTAATGTCGTGTCTCCACTCGGTACGCGCGCCTCCATCGTGACGAGTTATCACCGTGTTGATGTCCGTCCAGCCTCAAAGTCTGTTGCCTAGGCAAGGATCAATGAAACCGATGGCCATTGGGGGGACGGTAGTGCATCACTAACACGCGGCGTATAAAGGCCAGAAAATCTTTCAGGAAATATCAACCATTTTTCCTCTACATCCAGCCTGATATCGGTGTCGCAGACGTGAAGACAAATGTGCAGATTTATGTCAGATTTGTTTGTTTGATCAATGCTTGCTGCGCTGGCTATGGCGTACGGTAAGTCCGTACGGTTGGGACATCCTATCATGCACATGTCAGGTACTCGATCAGGCCCGTATCACGGTCTACGCCAGTCGATCGCATTGCGACGTGAGCGGCCCTTTGCCATGTTCCTGTCCATTTCAGTTGCTGGCATTGCTTTCCATTCCAGTAAGCACTTTCGACTCCTGAAAGGTACTGTTGAGAACTCGTCAGGGGGAATCGGACCCTATAGGATGTCAATTATTATTAATGCTATGAACGCCGCTGTGGTCAGAACTCCCCTTCGTCTTAAAGCTCTGTCTGTCTTGGTTTTCTCGGTTGTTTAATCCGATTTTCTTCTCTGATCGCGGGCTGCAGGATCCCGAGCAAAGTCCCTCTGGCTGGCTCTATCTGAAATTTTCGCGCAGTCAAAACCTTATCCGTCAACGTACCATATTCTGAAAGATGACCTCCACTTCTAGTCATAGCCAATTGATTCCTGAACATCTAGCATACGTAAGACGGCAGGTGCATTTTCGCAGAGTTATCGATTCAGCGCTGACCGTTTACGCAGTAACGGAACCCCTTCACACAAGCAATCTCGTCTCAAGTCCCAATGTGCGCAGTCAGGGGGAAGGCACAAGACAGGTACACCATCGTCGACCCGGTCTCGGGGAGCCGTGCGGCAGTGCAGGGGATAAGCACAGGATGCCCGCCTGACCTGCTTGGCATGTCAATGGACTTGCCTTGTATGAGGCCCGAATGTCAAATGGAATTGAAACGCAGTGCTTCAGTACCCATGTGCGCGCTGACGTTCAACACAGGAAGTTCCAGCCCCCTACTATCGATCGGTCAAATAGACCACGCTAGACACCTTGAGGGCACGATGCTCAGTCGTTCTCTGCGATTTTTCGGGTGGTGTATTCGTGTGAGCCCCTGAATCAGGCTCATCTGGTTTGCACGGATTTACCTCACTCATTGGCCGCCACTAATTAGTTCCCTCGGTGGTGATTTCAGGCAATGTAATCCTGTACCTGTCCAGGGATGGGAAGCAGGGCGGGTTCCAAGTCCGTTCGCTATCAAGTATCCTCTGGACGATTTTATCTACGTCTGCAAGACCAACCTTGTGCCTGCCGACGTCTCGCGGGAATGGAGGGCCAGATGTCGGAGCAACTCACTTCAGTTCGTTGAACTATAGCATGAAGTTCACTCGGGTCCTAACACCCGCTCTAGGGCTAGATAAGCTGTCAACCTGTTGGCTGGCACGGGCCACTTGACAGAACGAGTTTGATGGCGCATGCTTGGCTGCAGGTTTATTCTAGAAGACGTTATGCTTGTCTTCAAAGAGGCTCGACAGTCATAGCCTCAGGCCGACGCTCATGCAAATGCCCAGCTGCGTTGTGTCATTTGTACACCCGCATCTTCCCGCAGACAGGAGACATTCAGTTACCTGTTGCCACTACATCCCTTGTTCGTCTGGGTTCTAACTCTACTGATGAAGGTAGTTCCTTGCGGCCAGTGCCAGAAACTCTTGGTGTGCTGAGGTATAAAGACGATGATGTCAATCAAGCATTTCCAGTTCCTCCTCGCTTGTCAAGAGCCTCCATCTCGCTTCTTTCATCATGAAGTTCATTACACCCCTCGCCCTCCTCGCTTCTGTCATCTTACCATGTCTTGCCGACCCTGTCAAGGTCGTGTACGACGCTACCTACGACAACCCTGATTATTCAACCATGAACGTTGCCTGCTCCAACGGCGCCAACGGGCTCGCAAGCAAATGGCCTACTCTGGGAAAGTTCCCCAAATTCCCCAACTTGGGAGGCGTCCCGGGCGTCGTTTGGAACTCTCCCCTGTGCGGCACCTGCTGGAAGCTGGATCTTGTTGATTCCAGAGGCGTGCTCCACTCTACGACGATCACCGCGATTGATGCAGCGGGTACCTTTAACATTGGGAAGAAGGCATTTGGCGCCTGGGCGGGAGCCAGTGGCATTGCCGCTGGCTTTGCGATGGCGGCGGCGACCCAGGTCCCACCTTCTCAGTGCGGATTTTGAGTAGGGTACACGAGCGCGTTCTCTGGTATTTGAACAGCATCGCTCATACTCTCGAGATGTACTGAAAAGCGAGGGTTGTTATTCACTTTGTTGGGTTATGTATAGTGATGGTGGTCTTTCTTTTCTTTCGGTAATGTTTCACGTGCTACTTTGGGTTCATCAGAGTAATGTTTGTATTTGTCGTTTGTATTCGAATCTATACCCTTGGTTGATAAAGGGAATGCCACCGTCTATCGTTGAGATGACCATGCGACTTCAGGGCAATTGGCATGAATGCCGGGTACGAGGTTTGAGAGGTGCGGGCTTTGTAGTCGATAGTCGAGTTTGTCAAACCGCTCGCGCTTGATCGTGGCGGTGCACCTCCCACAAACGTCCACGTCCGGCCATGTGACTCCGACGCACGTCATACCAACCTACCAAGTGCGGAGAAGGCAAGTTGCGCAACCGTGAACAATGCCAGAGAAACCCATTCGTGGGATGACAGGCATTCAGTCCGTCGAAGGCGCTAGGTATTTCCCGGTTGGCCATGCATTACTTCATTCTCCAACACCCGGGCGGCGATGATGTCTTCGGCGGCCGACTCCTTTACGGCCCAGCAGACTATCCAAGGTCGCTCATTACGGTGTAGGTTAAAAATGCACGTCGGGAAATATAGTCGATTGCCGCAACCCATCCGTGTCTCTTCGTTGGACGCTCTTTGCGATGACTGTCCTCGACGGCGTTCAAATTCGTATGTATAAACTCCCTTGGCTGTGCCTCTTTGACGCGGAAACTCGCTCGTATCCGACGTTTTTGCTATATAGGAGACGTACACAACTGCGGCCGACGCAAATTCTAATTTTTGGCTGTACGACACCACATGGAGCTGGTGGGTTTTCCCTAAACTCAAACGGGCAGGGCATCCCGCACTCACCGCGTATTCGACGTCTGCATGCTAGTGGTCTGGATATAGACCGACTACGGCAGTGTGGAGACTTCCCCGGCCGCCACCATTGATGATCAGGATTCTATCTGACGAATCAAGAAGACCGACCATACCTATACTGGTGGGGCTTGGAAGTCATGCCCAGGTGTGGTGGGGTATAAAAACAGGGGTAAACGGGCGCGAATGTTCAGCCTAGTTTGCTCCTCTAAGCCCTCCCCAGACATCTCTAGTCTTTTTTTTTTCATCATGAAAGTCTTCACCCCGCTCGCCATCCTCTCCACCGCTGTCTTGTCATGCCTTGCACAAAGCCCCGTCAAGGTCATTTACGACGCTATGTATGACGATCCTACGTTCCCCCTCATGAGCACCGCCTGTTCCAACGGCGCTAACGGGCTCGCGAGCAAGTGGCCCACCTTGGGAAATATTCCCAACTTCCCCAACGTGGCGGGCGTTCCAGGCGTCGTTTGGAACTCCCCATTGTGCGGTACTTGCTGGATGTTGCAATTCACCGACGCTGCGGGCGCTACGCACGCCATCACGGTCACTGCGGTCGACGCTGCGGGTAACTTTAACCTCGCCAAGAGTGCATTCAGTACTTGGGCGGGACCTGCCGCCGTCAACGCGGGCTTTGTGATGGCGACAGCGACTCAGGTTGCGTGTCCCTTCTGAGCGTGTGTGATACGAACGCAAACGGTGGTGGGACTCTTCTACACCTGGCGTCAATCGCTTACATTTTCTCTCAGATCGAGTGATGTTTCGAGTATTTCCGAGTCGAGTTTTATGTGACGTTTCCTTTTCGTGTACATTTACGGTCGAAGTTTGAACGTTTAGGTTTGACCAGAGTGTATTGCCTGGTAGAGATTGTTCGCTAGTAGTTGGAACGGACATGAGTCGCGTTCGAATTTGAATCCATGTGTCAAAGTGTTTCCAGACACGAAATCCCCTGTCACCAATTTCCTCACTGGGACACAAGCGTGGGTATTCGTCGCCGTGCGCTCGTACACCATGCACGCCGTTTGCCTGGTACATAGCACGATAGCGAGATGCGAAATTTGCCAATCTATGGAGCCCCACAAATCCAAATCCACGACGATTGAACACCGATCCTGATTTGTGTTGACTACCAATGACGACGACAGCAAACGACGCCAGCAACGCCAACCCGCATCCAAGGTGTCCCCGCACGATCGGACTGGGTCATGATGTCATGATGTCGATTTCATACTCCGTCTCAGCGCTGGGTCCAATTTATGCGAGTCGGACTGCGAAATCGATCGAAACTCAGAAAATGCATGTTAGCACACCTTTGACTATGACAGACAAACATGAACCCTCAGGGCACGAAAAAATGGTCCAGTGATACCAGTGAGACAAATCCATAACTGAATGGCCTCTTGGTGCAAGTTCATCCTCCACAAATCTGACAAAGATCAAAAGATGGATTCATCATCATAGTGCCATGTAAATCATGGATGCAGAATTAGATGTACAGCATCTCACCTCAGCATCAGCACAATTTGAGGGGGTTTAGGACAAGGCAGGGCTATTCCATGCCATGTCATCCCACACCCTCACCATCATCAAGGAACAGAAGACCAGATGCCCCTTGACTGATGTGGCTCAGAAAGTTCTGAGAGCACTGTTAGATATTAACCCAAAGGCAACTCAATAAACTCAAGCTGTTTCTGAGGGCAACAAATAACTATTCCAAAACTGATTTGTTACTGTACATGAACAGTCTTTATATACTACTAACAACAAGGAAACCATGTGGTACTAGAATGTTCTATTACATTCCATCTGTGCATCCAATGAGCTTCCTTTGGCATGAGAGGTGTTTGTGCTGTCTCTACACCCCACAGAAATCTGGACTGACCCTTTCCCCATCCCCTCGCACTCGCTGTCGCCGTCATCCCTGATGGACACAAGCCCGTCGTCAGTAGGGATGGCAATGATCCAGACCCCGACCCCAGCGACGCAACCGGGTCTGAAGCCCGTCATACATGGCAGTACGTCCGACCCGCGCACTAGGCCCGTCCCAATACTCACCGCGCCCGCCAGACCAATGCGATCGCACAGAGCCCCGATCCTCCTACCAGTGAACGAACGCGGCCCGGCGTCTCTCGCGCTCCTTGAGTTCCTCCGCAAGCCGCTCTGTCCTCGCCCTTTGTTCCGCCTTCTTCATCCACTTCGCCTCCGCCTTGCGCGTCTCCTCCTCCTTTGGGTCTTCCTTGGGGAACATCGACGTTGGGGTGCTCACCGTGGGCGAGTTCAGTTCGAACGAGCGCGGGGACTTGGATACGGGTGGGATGATCCGCGAGAGCGATATAGTGTGCGCGAGGACGAGCATACTGCCATGTATGCGACGCTCCAGGAAGATGAAAGGCATACCGAGGCGGAGAGTAGGAGCCGAGATCGAGAGCAAAACTACGAATTATGCATGTAGGTATATATGACCAGAGACGAACAGAAGAAGGGACGATGCATGAAAAAGGGATGTCCAAGACAAAAGGGAGCTAAGTATGTAGCGCAAGAAGGCACGTGATGAAGTGCCCGAAAGCCGGCGTCAAGTAGAGGAGACTAAGGGGGACCGGTATGATAGGTCTTCCAAAGGTAGCACCCAGGACATCTTCCTTCCGATTCGAGTTCCGTTGGTCCATCAGTAACTCGCGTCTAAATTCGGCTCGCCGTGTCTTTTCCAACTTATTAGGCTTTGGGCACACATCAAAATCCAACATACACTCATTTGGCAGGCCTTAGCGGGGGTTCAACGAAATCCGACTGACGAAATCCGAGTCGGCGAATCACGTCGAACCGCATCCATCAGAGTTTCGAGCCAGGAAAGCGCCGTTTTATCGACATGCAGCATATGCGAACCGGCGGTTTGTCTCAAAGCCGGTCAGGGTCGCTGGACTAGCAGGCGCTGGACCTACGCGAGTTCGTCCTCGACGAATCTGACAAAGATCGAAAAAATGAATTCATCATCATAACGTGTAAATTACAGACACGAAATTGGATATACTGTATCTCACCTCAGCGCACTTTGAGGGGAGTTGGAGTATGTTATCCTTCTGTCGGGTTTAAATGGCCAAATGCCAATTGGCCAGGTACGAACAATGAACAATTTGGACCAGAATATCGCAAGTGAAACGAACGATAATTAATGTTCGTTAACACATATCTCGAGGGACAATGTTCTGATCAGTCACCTTGGAGTATGGCGGGCTCACCTCATCCGAAGATAGGTACGCAATACTGGATAATTCTATCGACGCAGATCTGCGACTCGTCCAGGTTACATACACTCACATCACCATATTCGGTCCGACCTTCAACTTGTAAGTGGAACTGGACTAAAGAGAAAACTCGGATTTGGTTTGCGCTATGCGAGTTGGACTGGCCAACCGTAAAGACGGACAATAGAAGTGATTTGGAAGTGAGAAGGTGATTTGCCAGCTCTCATCGGTGAATGGTGTTAGAAACGAAGGTGCTTACAGGACGGGTTCCAACGGCAGCCCTTTTCGCCTCTTTGTCGGGAGCTTCGTGTTTTCTAAATCGAAGGATCGAGAATGCAGTTTAGACACTGCCTCGACAAAACGAGTATGATGTCGAATCTCGTTAGGATCAGGCGGGGTGCCTTCGGGCTTCCGAGTTGGCCGGCGCACAGTCTCCACCAGTGCAATTTTTAAGTGTCCAACAACAAAAGTGCCGGGAGAGCCCCGTCCATAATCCATTTTGAGTTCCAAAGCCCACGAGGCATGTCAGGGAGTCCATGAAGAAACGAAGTAACTTTATCTGACGACTAGTTAGGAGTAGTTTCTCGACGGTGAAGATATCGCTCGCCAGAATAATATGAGTATTTTGGGAACTTGCCTGGCAACGATGCCGAAATCATAATTGCTTCCAAGCGCGCAATGGTGTATGTACTTTGTTGTGATTGCCGTCAGCCAGCTATGCTCGCACCTTTTCTTCACCCATCCCGTCCCTGTGCGGACACTTGATTAACTGCCAACGACAATGTTGCCATTCCGACTCCGTACCATATCCATGATGGGCCGAGGAGAATGTAGTACCTCCGCTGTTACACGACGGCTCCGGGGCTCGGGCCGTATGTCGCCGCCAAGATTGCTAAAGTAGACCATGTCAAATTCACACCACGTGTTCCTCACACCTGTTGCCGCCCCCAAGCGACTTGGTTCGTGTAGGTGACGAAACCATTGAACGAAGGACGTCGAAATCGATAGACGTTCGACGTTCGACGGTTTCGTCACCAAATACGGTCCAGTGACGCATGGCCTACAAGTCATGGCAGCCATACCCTTACGAAAGATATGTTGCTCCAAGCAGAAAGTTCGAGTGCTCGAAACGACAGAACATTCCATGGCGCCCAGTACCTTATCTTGTTCAGATCGGATTGTTAAAGAAGAAGTGAGATATACCAGTGATTAAAACAGTTCCTGCAGACCTCTGATTGATTGCTGCCCTCTTTCGCTCTTTCCGTGCCTGCTCCTAGTCTTTGCGACCAGCAGAGTCGTGCAGGGCGCGGAAACAGGTCCCGCTACCGGGGGAAAGCGCGGTCGGGAGATGTCATAGTGACCGAGTGTGACCGGTTGACTGATACCTTCCCATTTGCAATTCCAGCATCTTGCTGTCGGTCGACATGCAGCGCAAAGTAGCTGCACATTCAGCAAGTTGGTAGAGTACGCCTGCCTGTGTAGAAAGTAGGAAAAGTGAATCAATGATTCGGTTGTTTCTCGCTTGTCGTATAATTCAAAGAGTCGGATTGTGTACCAATTGATCGGCCAAGAAGTGAATTACGAGATGCCTCTGGCTATATCAAGACGACAGCACTTCGATCTTGCCGGAGCCGGTGAGGAGTTGTGAGCTCGCCAAAGGATCTCTTGCCTTTCCCAATTCTCCTTGTTTGGCGATTCTGTTACACAGGAAACGCGGAATGGACGGAGTGTTGTTCGCTGAAACCGAGCTGAAACTCCGAAGGCAATCAATGATATGTCTGCTACCCGGCAAACCCGGCATCGCCTTTCAGATGTGGCCTCCCTGTAGTACTGATTAGTGGCAATGATGATTTGACCATCAAAGGCAATACGAACTATGACTTGGATTCCTTGCCGTAACAATGACAAGTCTCGACATTCCTGACATTGTTCGGCGTGCCTGCGAATGTTCGTTCCTAAAGCCGGTCACCGAAATCAGCCGGAGGTGAACTAGTAAAGTTGAGCATTGCTAAGAAGGGAACGGCGTTGTGAGTTTGGATAACTTGGAGGCTCAAACCAGCCAAAATAATCCAGAGATTCTAGGTGCGTTTACCCGAAAGCGAAACGCCCTTCATTTCAGTTGCCTAGCTGATGATACGGCGGCCGACAGTTCGACGTCGTGTAAGACAGGGCTGCCGTGATGTCGCCAAATTGTTCTGGACGGAGATGTGACCGCATCAACACTGCCGAATCGTGGTGGGATTTGTTCCTAGTAGCCACCTCAAGAGGGCATAAAACGACAAGCCTACAACTGTTCCACCTCAGTACGATTCACTCTTCTCCTCAACTGCCTCACCTCGAGTTTTCCTGCATCATGAAGTTCGCCATCCTTGCTGCTGCCGTCGTGCCATGCCTCGCAAATGGGCTTGTCAAGGTCACATACGATACGACCTATGATGACCCTACATGGCCCCTCACGGGCACCGCTTGCTCCAACGGAGCCAACGGGCTTGCAAGCAAGTATCCCACCTTGGGAAGCATCCCCAGTTTCCCCTACGTGGGGGGTGTTCCGGGCCTTACCTGGAACTCCCCCTTGTGCGGCACTTGCTGGGACTTGTGCTTCGTTGACCCCGAAGGAAAAGTACACAGCGCGACCATCACTGCGGTGGATGCAGCCGGTACCTTTAACATGGCCAAGTGCGCGTTCGCCGACTGGTCGTGCCCAGATGCAGTAGAGATGGGTTATATGATGGCGAATGCAACTCAGGTCGACCCTAGCAAGTGCGGGTTATGAAAAAACGTGATACGTCAGTGGGTTGCTCTTCAAATACCTGATGATACCCGTCGCTCATGCTCTCGTCCAGTCTAGTAAAATGACACGGACATGACGCCTTTTTTCAAAATATTTTTTGGGTATGATGATGTACGGTTGAGTCAAGCTGTTAGAAAATGTGCTATTTGATCGCACTCGAGTTTGTACTTGAATCCAAGTTACTTGGAGCGTTCGTGGCCGACCAAAGTTTCGACCGTGGGAAACCAAGGTTGCACGTGAGCTGACAAATGCTGACGTGCGACTTTCCGACGCGGTGGGTGCCAGTGTCTGTGGACGAAAGCTGGTCAAGAACAGCGAGATCCATGAACATTTACAGTGATCAACGTAACATTCGGGAAGTAGCGTTCTCGTCGAGCTCGCAGGTGGGAAGGTGCTAATGCTAATGAGGGGAGGTAAGTCTGGCAGCGCCTCGAATGTGACAAGTCCGCGAATGCGGAGCCCCGTTGATCACAGACTTACAGCATCTCGTTGGCAGATCCTGGTCCTGAACCCCACCTGCTGTAAACCATCCACTGGGCATTCGTATCAGTTTCTGAAGCTTGAAGTTCGTGGGATGTCCGTTGGTTGATGCGCGCATTGCGCCTAGCCAGATACGGGGTCAATCTGACCAAGAGAGGTCACGCCGACATACTAGTAGTTCGTCGAGCCCCTAGGATGCGTTACGCGGATGCGGGGTCAACATGATATCAAGAGACTAGGTCGACAAGTCCAAGTTACTGCGGGTGGTGAGTCTTCTACCTCGAGTCAGTACCATTTTTATGTTCGGCCGCGCGGTACCATATCAGAGTTTCGCAGCCTCAGCCTGCCAAGGCACCCCGCGCGCATTCCGCAGTTAGGGCCAGTGCAACATGCCATGCCGCCACATCACCGATCTGTATGGCTGCTCACAGCCCAACTGTGTCCCTAGCGGCTATGGTCAGGAACTCTTGGCATACTGCGGTATAAAGGTGAAGAGAGATAACAGCCTACTATCATCGTTTCTTTTCACAGATTTACACTTCCTTTCATCATGAAGATTATCGCATCTCTCGCCATACTTTCTGCTGCCATCTTACCATGCCTCGCACAGAACGGAACAGTTAGGGTGGTATATAACCCTACCTTTGACAATTCCTCGTGGCCGCTCAATAAGACCGCTTGCTCCACCGTACTCGGAGGCAAGTGGCCTACCTTTGGATCTGTCCCCAATTTTCCTTTCGTGGGAAGCATTCCAGTTCCAAGGAATACCACCTCCTCGAATTCTTCTCTCTGCGGCACCTGCTGGGGGCTAGGTTATAATGACACCAATGGAAAGATGTTGACTGTGCCGGTCACCGCAGTTGATGCGGCTACCAATGGCACTGTTAATGTCGGGAAGAGTGTATTCGCCGCTTGGAATGCTCCACCGGGAGGTGTGAACGCAACACTCGTCCAGTTGTCGTCCGCCGTGTGTGACTTGACCTCGTTGAGCCCAAAATAGTCGGCCAATGCAAGGCCATAGCTTGTGCACTATCGCGATAAACGGTACGGAATCGAATTGTGTCTATGCATAACATCATTCATGTCCTCGCCAGATGCAGTAGACGACATGACCTATCACGTTTCTTAATTTCTATGGAAGGACTGTCTGGACAAACTTTCCTTTGACGTTGCGAAATGACTGTTGAAGGACGTTGTAGCGTAGGGTAGATTGGAAATTTGTTCGTTAGTACTTCACGGATGGACTCGGACTTATTTTCTACTGTATCCGAATCAGCATTCCTTTTGTCAGATACCTACCAGGGAGGACTCCTGCACCAAAACCGTCACTCCCGCACCGAAACTAAATCCTCCATCTCCGATTTCTGCCGTTGGGACGAACTTGATCGCACCTCGACTTACCGTCAAAAGGCGAGACGAGTTTTACAGATGTGCGGCCAGCACTCGCTATCTAATTGTCCTGTCAAGTGTGGTTAGAAGTTGACGACGCTTGCGTGCTTGTGGAGTGACGAAACCGCCAGCCGATGCCAGCAAAGTCGGACCGGTCGACCTGCCGGTGAGGAGCAGCAAGTGACGCTCTTGCGATCCTACTTGACGTCGGGGGATTTTCTCGCCACACCAAAGGCGTCAGAATCGCGCACGATTTAGGTTCTGCTTGAGATGACCCCTCACTCGTGCGTCCGAGTCTTGCGGCCATTACGCCCGAACGGTTTGTGCCTAGTAGTAATACCCACTTGCTCAAACGTGTGGGCGATGCTCAAAAGTGATTGAAGGATGTGAGAGTCGGTGAGACCACTTTTTGCTGGAAACTTTATCTAAAGTGTTGTGTTGGCGGTGGACCGTGCATTGCTTCAGCCTGAAAACATCACCAGGTTCACGTTGGAGCCAGCTTCCGTAAATTGGAGGCGTGGACGTGGGCGTGAGCGTGGGCGATACGAAGCGCAAAACTCTTTGAGCTACCCTCATATATCGATGCGCACTCTCACCGTTGCTGTGCAGAGCCGCCGGTTGAGATTGAGTGGCGTTGTGCACAGCTAGACCGCATTCTTCGGAACAGCGATTTGGGCTTCTGGTCGTGAGGGGGACTTTCGGGCGCTGGTGAGAAGAGAATCAGCTGGGATACTGGAACACATCCATCGTGGGCTGTCGATGAGCTCAGTGTTATGTTGAAAAGTCAAGTCTGAGGCTATGAGGCAACTTGAAACATCCTGGTCATCAGTGAGATTGACTTTACTGGTCAATTTATTCCATTCCAGGTGTATTAACTGCTGCTCGGATATTGTGTCGCGAGCCGTAATACGGTTGAGGACGGTGTCGGTCTTATTTATCCCCGGTTATGAGGACAATCGAATCCCCAAACTGGACGGATTAGTTACACAAACGTCCCCTTCGCGTTCCCGGTTCGGTGTACCATAGTCTAACCGTGCTGTAGCGAAAATAACATCTAGAACGGCCCACACTAGGACCCGAACCGCGTATCACAAGCTGTCAACGATGTGCTTGAAATTTCATGGCGACAATCTGTCAATCGTCCAGCGAGGTTCTTCGTCGGAAGAACCCTCGACGCGCAGGTAACGGACTCGATCGTGAAGGCGGGAAGGTTTCCCCAGCCAAAACTCCATCTCACTGATGACGAGATCAGTACCAAATCTGATCATCCAAGGGTAATGCTAGCAGTTACCTTGGAAGAACCCGCCAACCACCCCAAAAGTCGGGAAGAGCAAGTTTTCCCTCTGACTTGTTGTCGTCGACTCCGTGGAGTTTGCAAAGTCTCTCTAGTCTCTCCTGCAAGTCATTCTCCCCGATGACGGTACTTTGCTTGCTCGCCAACGCGCCGAGCTGACTGCCAAGAGGACGACTTTGAAAGTAGGCTTCACTTTCTTCTTTGCTCAATTTCTCCACTTTTCCAATGATCCTGACCTGTCTCGATATCTCTCTCCAAAAGAAGAGCAGGGCAGCGTGAGGATTTTGGTCGAGTTCCTTCGACTTGCGGGAGGTATAGTTGGTGTAAAATACGAAGCCTCGCTTGTCTAGTTGTTTGAAGAGCACCATGCGCGACGAGGGTATACCGGAGGGGGTTGCTGTGGATAGGGACATGGATTCTGGTTCACGGACGCCTGCATTGAGTGCTTCGTCGAACCAGGTATGGAACTGTTCCAGGGGAGATGCGTGGACGTTGTGCGGGGAGATGTGTTCTGGGGTGTTGTACTGAAGGTGAGAGCGGACTTGGATGGTGTCTTTTGTCTCCGCGATGTCTATCGTGGCCATGTCCTTGGATGATGGCGAGGCAAAGGAGAGATCGCGCCTGGAAAGGAGAAGGGAAAGGGATTGCGATAAAGACCTATTCGGGGTTATAGCCGCTCTCCGGTAGACCATGCTTGGTCTGATTTCAGAGGCCGACGGTGCAGGCCGGTAGCTCCTTACACAGGTATCAAGTGTTTATCAGGCTATCAAATCCATAAGCTTGATCTGGACGTGCGCCCCCAAAGGTACGCATCACTGATGTGCTATGTACATAGGCACGTTTCTCGACGACTACAAAGCATTGACGACGCTCGTGGACCTGATAATGCCCGCTTTCCGAGCAGGGGAATGTGTCCCAAAATGAAGGAGGTTCCTTGCGTGGGGTCGGTGGAGAACGAAAATGAAATGTTCGCTACACTTGCAGGTCGGTCGTCTGACAGAATTCCTGGATGACCACATGTGCACATAATAGCTATGGTCAGATTAGTCATGGGTTACCATCTTGCGAGGGACATGGGCGTCTCAAGGAAAGTTGCGCGCGAGATAACTTCATTTCGCCAACGTACCTGCTTTCATGAGGGTCAAATGCAGGTAGTGCGGACAACTGTTTAGGGCTCGTCGAATGCGATAGGAAGCTGGCAGTGATTCGTCCGAGCACGCTACACGTCCCCACTCGACAGTCCGACATACTCCTCAGTGGCACGTAATAAGGTTTCTCGGCAGTGGCTCGGCAGGTCGTTTTCTGTTCTCGGAGTTTAGAGCGGCATTTCAAATCTAGAGTGGTAAAAATCACGGCACGTGGGTTGTCGCATCACGTCACTCACGGACACCCACGATCTGAGATCAACATCCGACGCTCCCAACTGATTTCGTACTTTTAGTCCGCTGTTCTCTTTCCATCTCCACCCCTCCTCCTCCTCTCCTCCTCCTCCTCCCCCCTCCCCCATCTCCGATGCATTCCATCTCCGATCTCACCACTTTCTCCAGGAAAACAGAAGGCGATGTCCCAGCAAAGCTCGTCGTAAGTCCTTCTTATCTCCCATTTCTCCCTCTTTGACCCACTTCACAGGGCGCATCCACCACCGTCGTCGGTTCGAAAATGTACCTCTTCGTGAGCACACTCGCCTCTCTCTCCCCTTTTGCGACGCATCGTTCCTCAGGGTGGTCGTCTGGTGACCGAACGACGCATGGTCTCGGACCTCTACGTTTTCGATCTCGACAAATTCACCTGGGAAAAAACGACCCCCTTCCCAGACGACGACGTCCCCGAACCTCGTTACTTTCACAGCGCGGAATCATGCAGGTCACCCTCCGTTTTCATCGCTTCATTACTCATCTGCTTGTTAGGGAACAATCAACTCATCATCTTTGGTGGCATGGGTAACACGCCCAATTCCTCAAACGCAGAGGATCTTTGCGTTTTGAATGACATTCGAATTCTTGACTTGTCCACCATGCACTGGCTTCCTCCATCCTCTACCAATGTATCGTCTGATGCACCCGCCGATACACTCATTCCGAAGCCTCGATATGCACATCTCTCCTCAGTGACAGCCGACCGACTCTTCATCATCGGTGGTCAGGATCTATCCAACGTTTGGTTGGATGATGTCTATGTGTACGATCTATTGGGGAAAGCGTGGGTCCAGCGTAGGAACTTCCCACACCACTGCGGCACCTACCGTAGCGTGGCAGTATCTGCCAATCTACGCGTTCGGCTACCTCA
>JBBPTZ010000758.1:0-15397 GCA_038094315.1 Phylloporus cf. tubipes
TGGTATCTTGACCGTTCAGGCTTCGCCTACGCTCTCCGCGAGGCAATCGATATCTACTCTCTCGACCGCGCAGGTTAATGTATACATTCCGTATACGTATTACGCGGGTGCTGCATTCTGTGCGCCTGCCAAGATCATTGTGTGGAGCTGTGGAGGTACGTTTGTTTGAAACTCTGCGCGAGCGGTCGGAGGAATACTCACTCGCACTCACTCGACCAAGCACTCTGTAACGCCAACCCCACTTTCAAGCCCGTCGCCTCTGGTGGTGACGGTGGTTCCGTCCAGTACTGTAAGCGACCAACTTCGTTCATCGGAACTCACCTTATGGATTGTCTTCAATTGTTCAGGGTACGTTGGGTATGATCCTAACCTCCACACTGTGATTGTCTCCCATCAGGGAACAGACCCTTCAAAGATGTAAGTGCAGATATCTGCGATGTTGTATATCGTCATGTATTGTTTGCATTTCAGACAGTCTATTTTTACGGACATTGATTTCTTCCTGACGAAGCTGGACCCTGGTCTCTTCCCAAAGCTTGACTCAAGTATTCAAGTTCATAATGGCTTCGCGACTGAGCAGGCATCGTAGGACTTACTTCTCATTCTCGTCTGGTCACCTAAAGTATCATGACAGTACTGCTAAAGACGTGCTCGCTGCAGTGCAGAAAACCATGTCACAATATCACGTGACCTCTGTAACGATTGTCGGCCATTCCTTGGGTGAGTTTTCAGAGGAATCATGGGAAGCATGCTAAGATGTGTACTTGTAGGTGGGGCTCTTGCGCTTCTCGACTCGGTGTATCTCCCTCTTTGGCTACCCGCCGGAACCACCTTCCAAACGTTTACTTATGGGCTCCCACGCGTCGGAAACAAGGCGTTCGCCGACTACGTAGATGCGCACTTGCATTTGACCCACATCAACAACAAAAGGGACCCCATCCCGACTCTCCCTTTTACGTTCCTAGGCTTCGTCCACCCCTCTGGAGAATTACACATCCAAGACTCTAACGCCTGGGTAGCATGTCCTGGTAAGCAACTCTTTCCCTTGCAAATTCGATTTACTTTATGCGACATTGGATAGGCCAAGATAATCCAAGTGCGCAATGCATCGTCGGTAACGTCCCCGATATCTTCGGCGGCAACCTGAACGACCACGTTGGTCCGTATAATGGAGTTTTACTAGGAAGTTGCTGAGCGAGACTGAGGGGGGAAAATGTACATAAGCAGCATACTTTATGTACTAAATACTTTGACTCTGAGTCTGCGAGTAAGTTTTGTTCTTGTTTGATGCTAATAATCTGATAATCAAGCATTTATTGGGTTGATGGGCAAGTTTTCAAATCAGGGAGGTTGCATGATGACCTCTTTCTATGCTTTAAAACTCATTGAAGGCTTGCTCATATTTGTTGCGGTGGGAGAGACAGACGCCAGAAGCAAGGTGGGAAGTGCCAGTCGATCGAGGTTAAAGTTGACCATTTAGCTGGTAGCATAGGACGGCGGCGACCGTACCAGGTGATATACCCCGAACGAGAGCGTGTATCTAAACGAGCATGCAAGTTATTTGATAGGCAAGTACTCGGACACGGCTCACCCGAATGTGCTGAATTGGACGAGAAATCTATCCAGAATATCTATCGAGGAGTCTGAGTCATCGCGAGGAAGATAAGGCTTACGCGCCGATGGCGGTCGCCCACCCCTCCCAACCGCCCTCTGGAAATTCTAGTTCCCTTTCTATGGACGTCCTCTCTTCCTCTTTCAGGTAACTCTGCGGGCGAGCTACATGCATCCGATTGCTCATCTCCATGTTTCAAGGACGTAGATGTAAAACAAACGTCCGGGGCTCTGCTTCTCTCACAGACGTCTTCGAACAGACAGATGCATGGCTCTCGTCCACCTAGGGTTCTCAGGATGTCAGCCCTATACAGAATAGTGGTACTCAAGGTTGTGTCAAGTTGCCGACATAACAATGCTGTCATTTGTCGAGCTTTGAAGTGTGTGAGAAACTACATGACTTTATTTTGCAGCAGTTGGCTAAGTGCGGCAGCCAGACAAACATGGAACGGTAGTTTATATGGTCAGATTTCTATACACAAACGTATATTTCCAATGAGACCTCCACCATTGCGTGAGTTGTCCGTCCTATCGTCGCCCCTCTGACCTGCTCTCCATAGATGGATCGGGAGCACGAACGCGTTCCTTCTCGACATATGCGGACCCATGGCAGGCAGGCTGTACGATCGTGGTTATTTGTGGGTTCTACACCGCGGATCGTCGACCTCGTTTCCACCTCCACATGGCTATCACGTACTCTATGGGGCATCTCTTCTACAGGCCCTTTCCCTCTTCATGCTTTCTTTGGCGCGTCCAGAAAGTTAATACCAGGTACATAGAACAAGTGTCTGCGCCAATCTTTCGGACTGACGAGCGATGCCAAGGTCTTTCTCGCGCAGGGAATAGGCTCGGAGTGTGCCGCGGGACTGTTGTACGTCCCATCTATGGCTGTCGTGTTCTATCACTTAGGCTTCCCCCGTCTAAATCGCACACGGACTTTGTCGCCGCCGTCAAAAAGTGTCGTCGGGACTCGGGACATCGCGTTTATCCTTGGATCTCTCGGGCGCGCCGTCGGATTTTTCTTTTTGGGTCGTATGGCGTGTGTTGAGCCCCCTATAGCTTGTCCATATTTAACGTGGCGCTTTCTGAGCTCGGGTAAGTTTTTTTTGGTTTTGTCCAACGCTGACCCCAATCCCGACGTAAACTGCAGGGTCTGCATGGGTATCGCCAGGCATGGGTGTTTTTTTTTCATCTCTTCCCGAACGTGCGTTGATTGGCTGACGCGTTCGAACACGCAGCGGTCAGTGGCCTCGTCGGTATGTCCCTTTCCACGTTCCACGTCATGTGCCCGCTCTGGATTGATCACCCTTCACTTATGTCTGGTGGCGCGGTGCCGTGTTCAGCGGGGTATTTTTTTTGTGGCATCTCACGCGCGAACGACGATACACATAGATTGCAGGCGCCCTCGGGTGCACCATGTTTGTCGTCATGCGTCGTATCCCCGCTCGGCGGTCCTCGAAGTTTATGGATGCGTCCGCGTTCAAGTCGGCATCGAACAAGTCCACCGATGTCTCCGAGTCTCTCGAGGGCGGGACTCATTCAGATACGTCATCGTTAGGACACAACGCAACCTAGAGTTTCAATTAGGGGGGAGCTTGGCATTTGAATATTGCTTTACCTCCATCGCCAGAGCCAGACTCCCAGAACGGCCAAACTGAGATTACTAGTACTACTGTAGAGCAACTGCTGCTTACATAATACGATAACTGTAGCTCTTTTCTTCGTCTACCAAGCATCGCGGATAACATCTGGCTTCGTCCCGCCTCACCCGCAAGTTGCGTCCCCGGCGTACGACTTTCCAACGCGTTATGCATACAAGTAGTTCTCCCGCCCGTCCTGCTGGACCCAAGAGTCCATGTGATCTCCCTGGCATCAACGTCGACTCCTGCATCTTCACACACAACACAGCCAATCTGTTTGGGTTCCTATTTCCACGTCTTGTAGTATGGACCTGTTGATGGGACCCCCCCGAGTCTCGCACATCGATATATCAACGTTTTCTACCACTCTAATGGTGAAGGAAACGCCTGCATGCCACGTTTGATAAGGCAGGTTCGTTACACTTCTCAGGCCCTGGGCACGACGCCAACAGATGCAGACACTGCGGCCCTGTCTGGGGAAAGGAAAGAGGGTGATCTATTTCTGCGATGAGTTCCCCGCAAGCAGGTGATGCTTCGGTACTCGGAATGTCATATTCTTCTAGTAATCTGGTGCGCCACTACTACGGACTGGAACATGAGCATGCCATGCTGTGGTCAATATTTGAGTGGAATAATCCATGTGAGGCAACCTAGCGCGTTTGGTAGATATACTTCATTCTCACTCCTTTCTTATCAGGAACAAGCCTCTGCTTGGGACCCGCTACGTAACTCGATTGCGACGTGATAGTTGGGTGTGGATGTGGCTACATTGTGCGCACTGGTAATTAATCTTGCCAGACTTGAGCATGACGGACCTATTTTCAGCGCTACTTCTCGTTGGCGGATGGCCTGGTCCCACCCTCGTTATCGGCACTCTGCCCAGCTGCCATTATTCCCAATTATATAGTGCATTCGTGAGACTCGATCGGAATACGCTGGTATAAATGTCGAACTGGATCTGGACAGGTTATGGATTACTGGGGAAGTATGGTCCTGATGTTCTCTGTTTTCGCTGCTGGCCTCCTTGGTATCTCTACCGCTCGGGCTTCGCTTACGCTCTCCGCGAGGGAATCGATAACTACTCTGACGTCCGCGCAGATTAATTCCTTTACCCCGTATACGTATTACGCGGGTGCTGCATACTGTGCGCCCGCCAAGACCCTTGCGTGGAACTGTGGAGGTACGTCTGTTTGAGACTTTGCGCAAGCGGTCTGAGGAATACTGACTCGCATTGACTTGACCAAGCATTCTGTAATGCCAACCCCACTTTCAAACCTGTCGCTTCTGGTGGTGACGGTGGTTCCGTCCAGTACTGTAAGCAACCAACTTCGTTCATCAGAATTCACCTTATGCGTAGATTGTCTTCGAATGTTCAGGGTATGTTGGGTATGATCCTAACCTCCGCACTGTGATTGTTTCCCATGAGGGAACGGACCGCTCAAAGATGTAAGAGCAGGTATCTACGATGTCGTATATTGTTCTCAAATCGTTGCATTTAGACAACCTCTTCTTACGGACCTTGATTTCTCCCTGACGAAGCCCGACCCTGGTCTCTTCCCAAAGCTTGACTCAAGTATTCAAGTTCATGATGGCTTCAAGACTGAGCAGGCATCGTAGGACTTGCATCTTATTCCCGTCTGCCTACCTAAACTATCATGACAGCACTGCAAAGGACGTGCTCGCTGCAGTGCAGAAAACCATGTCACAATATCACATGACCTCTGTGACGATTGTCGGCCACTCCCTGGGTGAGTTTTCAAGGGAGTCATGTGTGCATCCGTGCGCTAAAACGTGTACCTGTAGGTGGGGCTCTTGCGCTTCTCGATTCTGTGTATCTCCCCCTTTGGCTACCCGCCGGAACGACATTCCAGACCTTTACTTATGGGCTCCCACGCGTCGGAAACAAGGCGTTCGCCGACTACGTGGATGCGCACTTGAATTTGACACACATTAACAACAAAAAGGATTTCGTTCCGATTCTCCCTCCTACATCCCAGGGGTTCGTTCACCCCGCTGGAGAGGTGCACATCAAGGACTCTGGCGCCTGGGTAGCATGTCCTGGTAAGCAATTCTACCCCTTGCGAATTAGTTTACTCTATACGACATTGGGCAGGCCAAGACAATCCAAGTGCGGATTGCATCGTCGGTAGCGTCCCCGGGATCTTGGACGGCAACCTGGACGACCACTTTGGTCCATACAATAATGGAACTATGTTAGGAAGTTGCTGAACGAGACTGAAATTCCTGTGGGGGAAATATGTACATAGCGGTGTACTTTTTGTACTATACATCGATTCCGAGTCTGAGTATGTTTTTCTCTTGAATGATGATCAGATAACCAAATCTATCGAGTGTTTATTGAGTTGCTGGGCAAGTACTCATAACTACTCTCCGTCTTATACTACAGTAAAGACTCGGAGTAGTTTCAGTTTCTCACATACTTCAAACCTTGACAAATGACAGGACTGTTATGTCGGCAACTCCACACAACTTTGAGTACCACTATTCTGTATAAGGCTGACATCCTGGGAACCCTAGGTGGATGAGAGCCATGCATCTGTCTGTTCGAAGACGTCTGTGAGAGAAGTAGAGCCCCGGACGTTTGTTTTACATCGACGTCCTTGAAACATGGAAATGAGCAATCGGATGCATGTAGCTCGCCCGCAGAGTTACCTGAAAGAGGAAGAGAGGACGTCCGTGGAAAGGGAACTAGAATTTCCAGAGGGCGGTTGGGAGGGGTGGGCGACCGCCATCGGCGCGTAAGCGTTATCTTCCTCGCGATGACTCTTCGATAGTCCTCCTGGATAGATTTCTCGTCCAGTTCAGCACATTCGGGTGAGCCGTGTCCGAGTACTTGCCTATCAAATAACTTGCATGCTCGTCTAGATATACACTCTCGTTCGGGGTATATCAAGGTATGCCTGGTACAGTCACTGTTGTTCTACGCTGCCAGCTAAATGGTCAACTCTAACCTCGAGATTTCTATACACAAACGTATATTTCCGATGAGACCTCTTCCACAATTGCGTGAGTCGTCCGTCCTATCGTCGCCCCTCTGACCTGCTCTCCATAGATGGATCGGGAGCACGAACGCGTTCCTTCTCGACATATGCGGACCCATGGCGGGCAGGCTGTACGATCGTGGTTATTTGTGGGTCCTACACCGCGGATCGTCGACCTCGTTTTCATCTCCACATAGTTATCACCTACTCTATGGGGCATCCCTCCTCCAGGCCTTTTCCCTTTTCATGCTTTCCCTGGCGCGCCCAGAAAGCTATTACCAGGTACATAGAACGACACGTCTGCGCCGATCTTTCAGACTGACGAGCGACGCCAAGATCTTTCTCGCGCAGGGAATAGGCTCTGGGTGTGCTGCGGGACTGTTGTACGTCCCATCCATGGCAGTCGTGTCCCATTACTTTGACAAGCGCCGTGACCGAGTGATGACGTTTGCCTCGTCCGGGGCATTCCTCGGTGCGGCGGTGCACCCAATCATGTTGAACAACACGATCAACGGCCCGCTCGGATTCGCAAATGGGGTCCGGGCGAGTGCCGGACTCGTCAGCGGACTGTTGCTGATCGCGTGTCTGTTGATGCGAACGAGACTTCCCCCGTCTGAATCGCACACCAACTTTGTCGCGGCCGCCAAAAAGTGTCGTCGGGACAGCGCGTTCATCTTTGGATCCCTCGGGTGCGCCGTCGGGCTTTTTGGGTCGTACGACGGGTTAACCTCCGCATAGCTTGTCCATCTTCTGCGTGGCGTTTTTCTATCCCCTATTTTACCTCCAGCTCGATGCCATCCGACACAATCTCGGAAACGCCTTTTCTTTTTACTCTGTTGCGTCTTCCTCTTCAACGCCCATTATATCCCACTGACCGACGCGTACATAGCTCGTGATCATGAATGCCGCCAGCTTCGCCGGCCAACTCTGCTCGACCGTCCTCGTCGGGTATCTCCGCGTCGACACCACGATGATTGTCGGCACGTTCTGCGCGAGCGCCATCCTGTTTGGGATGGTCGGCGTGCACACGGTCGGGGGTATCGTCGCATTTGGCATCTTGTATGGCTTTTGCGCGGGCATATGTGCGTTTTTTTTTTCTCTCCCCTCCTTCATTCCTCTCCCCTCCTTCACCCTCTCTTCACTCTTCACTTGACACGTACCGGGGCTCACCCACGGCGTAATCGAACAGTCTCGGCGCTGTGGACGCCCGTGGTGGTGCTCCTCACCCCCGATCTTTCCGAGCTCGGGTAAGTTTGGTTCTGTCCAATGTACTTTCTTGCCTGCCGACGCGATCGGCAGGGTCCGTATGGGTATCGCGTGTGTAGGCATGGGTGTGTGTGTTTTTCCCCTCGTCCCGAACGCGCGTTGGTTGACGCGTTTGAACACGCAGCGATCAGTGGCCTCGTCGGTGCGTCCCGTCCCGTCCCACGCCTCACGTCCCCCCTCGACTAATCACCTTGCCGCCGTCTGCAGGCCCCCCGATACTCGGCGCCATCCTCACCCCCGCTTATATCTGGTGGCGCGGTGCTGTGTTCAGCGGGGTACGTTTTCGTTTTTTTTTGTGGCGTCTCACGTGCGAACGACGATGCACACAGATTGCGGCCGCCCTCGGGTGCGCCATGTTTGTCGTTATGCGTCGCATCCTCGCTCGGCGATCCTTGAAATCCATGGGCGCGTCCGCATACAAGTCGGCATTGAGCACGCCGACTGACGTCTCCTAGTGTCTCGGCGGGACTCGTCCAGATATGTCGTAGGATACAACGCAAAACCGTGGAGTTTGTATGTACGGTACGAGAAGGGAGCTCGACATTCGAATATTGCCATGCATGCATCTATATCGCCTCCATCACCACGTACAAAAGAGTAAAAGAGACTACTACAGAGGATACGAGCAAATGCTTAAGAAGAAAGAAAGAAAGACTACAGACCGTGCCATCGTTACGCATACAAGTCGTCCTCCTGCGCGTCATCCTGGAACCCGACATTCCCAGCAGGCGCAGACGTCGACCCAGACGGATCAGCACCCTCGGGGAACCTAAAGTTGTTCCCGAAACCACGCGACTGCTGCAAGTTCTGTACGAGCAACGACGTTGAGAGACACCCCAGACGAAACAATAAACACATACCTGCGAAAACATCTCGTACCGCCTGATATCTTGATCAGACACCGACCGTCTCGCATACTTCATCGCCTCCTCGAAATGATCCCTTGTGATCTCCGGCACCGGATCGTCTTCTTCCTCGTCCATCTCGGCGTCGCCGTCTTCCCCAGCGGTCTCCTCCTTATCACGCTTCTCTCTCTGTCGTCTGACATCCGCCTCGATGCTCTCCCGAATAGCAAGCTTGGCAGCGCGCTGGCAGATTTCTGTCAAATCGGCACCCGAGTAGCCGTGAGTTGACTTGGCAAGGAAACCGAGATTGACGTCCGACGACACAGGGGATTTCTTGAGCTGAGCCTTGAGAATGGACAAGCGCGACGGTTCGTCGGGAAGTGGAATGTAGATTAGCTGGTCCAATCGTCCAGGACGCAATAGTGCGGGATCGATCTGATCAGGACGGTTGGTAGCACCAATGATGAAGACATTCTTCTTGGTGTTCATACCGTCCATTTCAGTGAGAATCTGGTTGAGCACACGGTCGCCAGCGCCACCTGCATCGCCCAGTGAGCCTCCCCGCGCTTTTGCAATGGAGTCCAGCTCATCAAAGAACATGACACATGGTGCAGCAGCGCGTGCCTTGTCAAAGACATCACGAACGTTGGCTTCGGATTCACCAAACCACATCGTAAGCAGTTCTGGCCCCTTGATACTGATAAAGTTGGCGTTGCACTCGTTGGCAATGGCTTTTGCAAGCAACGTTTTGCCAGTTCCCGGTGGTCCATAGAACAAGACACCTTTTGACGGCGCCATACCATATTTGAGGAACTTTTCCGGGTGGTCCACAGGGTACTGAACGGTCTCTTGGAGTTCGAGTTTGACTTTCTCGAGACCACCAATGTCGTCCCATGTGACAGTCGGCACCTCGACGACAGTTTCCCTGAGTGCCGAGGGGTTGGATGTGCCAAGAGCAAATCGGAAATTGTCCATTGTGACACCGAGGGAGTCGAGGACCTCGGCATCAATGGTGTCTTCGTCGAGATCAATCAGATCCATCTTCTCTCGAATTTGTTGCATGGCAGCCTCAGAACACAGAGAAGCTACGTCTGAACCAACGTAACCATGGGTATCAGCTGCAATCTGTTATCAAAGGTCAGGTCTACACAAAAACTAGCAAACAATGGGTGCTTGCCTGTTCCAAGTCGACATCATCAGCCAATTTCATGTTCTTGGTGTGAATTCGAAGAATCTCCAGACGTCCCGTGGGATCCGGAATACCAATATCAACTTCGCGATCAAAACGACCAAAGCGACGGAGTGCAGGGTCGATGGAGTTAGGTCGGTTGGTAGCAGCCATGACGACGACATTTGATCGGGCCTTCAGACCATCCATGAGGGTAAGGAGTTGAGACACGACACGACGCTCGACTTCTCCATTCGTCTAAGAACAAAATAAGTGCGTGAATCGGACGAAGCGGCCATTCCAACAAACCTTTTCACGTTTGGGAGCGATAGAGTCAATCTCATCGATGAAGATGATAGACGGCGAGTTCTTCTCCGCTTCTTCAAACGCCTTGCGCAAATTACTCTCACTCTCACCCGCCATCTTACTCATGATCTCTGGCCCATTGATCAAGAAGAAGAATGCACCCGTCTCATTGGCCACCGCGCGAGCCATGAGAGTTTTACCGGTACCCGGAGGGCCGTACATGAGGATACCCCGCGGCGGCTTGATACCAATAGACTTGAAGAGTTGCGGATGGCGGAGTGGTAGTTCGACGAGTTCACGAATTTGTGCCATTTGCTTGCGACACCCACCGATATCATCGTAACCAACGTCATTGAGGTTTGCTTCCTCATCCTCGCGCTTGACTGGGTCACCCTCTGAAGGCCGCGTCAGACGCATACACCTGAAAGAGAAAAGCGCACTAACCGGTGTGAATGACAGTGTCCTGGGCAACAATACAGTATTCGGCCGGATCGGTTTCAATAATTTTAAATTCGACAGTTCTCATACCCCCTCGTACGAGGAAAGTATCGCCCTTGCGAACGGGACGGTAGGCTACCGCAGAGTAAGCGACTTGCTAAACAAAAATAACAGCAAAAGCTTACCTTCGAGGAAGTAAGGCTTGAGGTAGACCTCGAACAGGTTCCCGCTCAGACCCTCGACAGAGTCATCAAAGGGGAGGACGTGTATCCGCTTTCCATACTTGATATCGAGACATTGATGAACATTGACCAGATCGCCGAGTTTTACGCGCAAGTTATTCCGAGCGACCTTGTTCAGCTGAATGCGACCTTCTTCGACTTCATCCGAGGACAAGCAGATTAGGACGGTGTCACGGCGCTTCTTTCCCCTGCAGGACGGTGAACACCACGGTATGCAGTGAAAGTGACCGGGTATACCTCACGATGATGGTGTCACCTCGGAATAGGGAGAGGGTCTCCATCGTGGCGGGATTTAGGGTCGCGACTGTGATTGGGGTCGAACAAGGACGATAGATACGACAAGATACGTACCCGAGTTGTCATCGGAAGAGGCTTCGTCTACAATGAGACGATTCGGACTGCGAAGTACGTCAGATCGGAAAGGATACAGGATACACGGATACACGTACGACTTCTTTGGACGGAGAATGGCCGTCGAGATATCGTTTGGACCTGGTTGTGGTGGTGCGCCGCTTGGATCAGCCATTTTGATGGAATGTTGGACGAGTTGTGGTGATGGTTGAGAAGGAAGAGTATTCAAGTGTGGTGGACGCGCGTCCTCACTCCGGAGGATTGGCACCGGCCATAAATAGGCACGTGATCAGTGCTTATCTAACCTTCACGAGCCTTCTACTCCCTCCTACGCAATTCCTTGCAGTTCCGTCCGAGTCTTGCTTGATCCCAGGTCGACTGGTAAATACTTTATCTCTTCGAGTGCCATCGCCGTGAAATCAAGGCAGATCATAACCTGCGCCGGCATTACAGACCGAATAATGCCTACCAACTCCACCTAACGTGCAAACTGGATTCTGAGCGACTCTTGGAGAGATCTCGAGAAGCGGGCGGATCCAGTCGTCGAGTGCTCTGATTCGAAGATGTCAAGTTCGGGGCAGGGGGGAAATTAGCGGCCCCACTCTACCGACGCGTCGAGCAAGCCAATACGGCATCTTCCCCACCATTCGGCCGCTGAGATTGAGTTCTTATTCACACTGGCAAGCCTGGACACATTTTGACCGCAGCACGCCTGCAGCATCAATATTGGCGCTTGACATCGCGAGATGCATGCAGCCGTGAAACCAAAGGGTCATATATCCTCCAACCGAGTTCTCGGGCTCGGGATGTCCCATCAATGTACTAAGCAGCAGATCCGCCACGGTTGCCTGTCTTCGCTAAAAATTTCTGCATGACGTTTCATATCGGACGTGGTTCTTCCGAACACGCTATATATTAGGCGTGTTCGAGAATGCCTTTCCCCAGTCAAAGTTCCATTCTTTCCATAACTCCACGATGAGGAATCCGCTACTGGGCTTGTCCCTGTGCCTATCATCGGCGCTCTTTTCGCAAGTCCTCGCCGGACTACCAAACCAGAAGATTTATGGTGTCAACTTGGGTTCATGGTGAGTCGGTTCTCGCATCCCGTCCAGCTTTTGAACCTCGGCGGTGTAGGCTCGTGCTCGAACCCTGGATGCTCCCTCGTGGTACGTTCGTCTATTATGCTCTCGCGCTTGCTCGCCTTGACGGGTCTTCAGAATGGACCGAGATGGGTGGACAAGTATGTGAGAACTGTGCGGACTGCATCTCATCCGAGTTGTAAGTCGAACCTGCGCCACAACGCGTGCCAAGTCTCACGCGTATATAGCGCATTCGCAAAAGCGTATCCGAACACTGTCGATGACAAGTTCGCGCAACACTGGGATACCTGGTTTACCCAATCACACGTCCAGCAGCTCGTAGCAGCGGGGATCAACACAGTTCGGGTCCCGGTATGTATGCGCGTCGCTTTCTATTCCATTCCATGACCAAGAATGTGTTGACCGTTCAGCTCGGGTACTGGATTGTTGAAGCGCTCGTAGACCGTCGGTCAGAAGCGTACCCTCGCGGTGGTCTCGAGTACCTGGTATGTACTTCAGCGCGCAAATCTACTTCTCGATCTCAACAAGTTCGTTTCGGCAGCGTCGTGGCTTGGGGTGGCTAAAAGACGCTGGGATTCAGGCAATTTTGGATCACCATGCATTGCCAGGTGTCCAGACACCCGGACAACAATTCACTGGAGAGTAGGTGGTCCACTGTCAGGGAAAACTCATTAAACTAAATACATGGTAGCTGCACCACCAACGTTCAGTTCTATGTCAGTCCGCGTGACGTATGACAGCATATATTGTGCGACCTGACGACATGATTGTTAGACACCCTACAACTATCACCGTGCATTGATTTGGACTGCTGTGATGACATCCCTCGCGCACCTCGATCCCAACTTTAGCAGTGTTTTCGCCATCGAGGCCATCAACGAACCTATTATGGATGCTACGAAGACACCGAACTATGGCGACTGTGCGCTCTCCTTCCATGGTTCCGTTCTGCACACTTATGTTGTATTCCAGTCCAGATCAACTTTGTCCAGACAGTTCGTGCCGTAGAGCTCACGCTTGGCATTCCAGTTCCTGGCATGTCGTACGATCCCTCTACTACTTCATCGACAAACTATACTGCCGCCCTTGGTGATACATGTTCAACCCCTTTGTTCAATCCTCAAGTCGTGGCAGCAGTTCAGGATGCCATTCCCATCATGCTTGATATCGCCCACGAATACGGGCTCGAGGATGTATTTACATCATCCTTCTTCCAGTGCAAAAAGTCATCGTTGGTCACCAAGTAAGGTTTCTTGTATATGCGGGGTATCGTATAGCTTAGATTTCCTTGAGCTTCATGGACGTTAGCTGGCAGTACAACAATCCACCCAACCCTGCAGATGCTGCAATCGGACCCCAGGGATACGATAACCATTTATACTACTCGTAAGCATCTGGTCAGCTTCAATCCGCCACTCTGCTCACACACACTTAAGGTTCGGGGTAACGTTTGCAAGACATCTCTTGACGCTTCGCTTATCATGTACTGTAGGGTGTTGCCGATGCGAACCCAGACGCCTACTTGAAGAGTGTGTGCAGTAAGCCGTTTTCATGACGTTTCCCAAACGCATCGTTCACCCTGTCACTTTTTCAGACCTGAAGCGTATTCAAAACGATGCAGCCCTCCGTAACTCACCTCTCTGGTTTGGCGAATGGGGCCTTTCAACCCAATTCAACGCCACCGACAAGTTCCTCTACCAGTGGGCAGATGCCCAGAAATGGGCGTACAGCCAAGGCGCTGGATGGATCGTAAGCGTCGTCGGTTTTTTGTGTGCTAGAGATGAGTCCTCAAGTCGAACGTGCGCATCATGTAGTATTGGAACTTCAAGACTGAGATTTCGGACCTGACGAACGGAACCAAGTTGGCTCGACAATGGTACGTGGTCTAATGCAAGCGCTTGCGATCATGGTCGATGACTTGATTTGGTTAGGTCCTATCTCGAGGGCCTCGCAATGGGATTCCTTACCACGAATCCTGCCGATTACCACAACCCCAACGTGTGCGCGCCGTACATCAACGGCACGACCAGCACGACGTCATGAGCATTCTAGCATTGCACTTTTCCGGAACTAGATATATCTTGGTTACCCATGGACTATATACATGATACCTCTTGGCCCCAAAACCTGATTTCACCCGGGACTTTTCTTCTTCTTTTCTTGATACACCCGTTTCGTCCATGTCACTCGTTTTGTCTACTCTCCTTTCTTGATTCGCACATTCTGGTTTTTGTACCAGGAATCATAGTGACATCGCATAGGACATTGCACAGTTGTAGGCGATGTGAGCCGATATTCGATCATCCCACTCGTATGTCGATTCAATTTTGAAAGATGGATAGCTCCACCTTGTAAAGAGCTGTGTGATTCCACTCGAGCGTGCACCCACTTGTTTCCGCCAGAAATCACACCAAAGGAGATGCACGGCAGGTAAAAAGTGTAGTGAGTAAAGCACGCGTGCACCGTTCGATTCATCATCCACGCCCTGCATGAATTTTCCCTGGTAACCCCTGGCGATCCAGCCATCAATCGAAACAAAGATCTGTCGACCTTGTCTCTAAGGACACCACCTCGTCGACGGAATGTCGACACCCTCCTTCCATGTCCGCGAGCTGCTGGTCCACCAACCGGCTCACGTAGCTCGATGTACAAGGTCGCGCTTGTAGCCCACGGAGATTGAGCACGAGTCGTTGTCCAGCGATGGAGAGCAACGGAAACGAAAATCTGTCCGCGCGCGCGCGAACGTGTCAGTGCCGGAAAACGCGTGTAGGGAGAGGGTGGGAGGGACGCACACGAGCTGAAGAAAGGCCCTCGGGTCCTGTTTCGTGAACAATTAAAGAGGCGATCGTCAATGGTCATCGTCGAGAGCTGATCGCATGAGAGGAGAAAAAAGCTCACGCGACGGAACACGGTCCTAGTCTCACGTGAGCGACCTATAGAGAGCGACCCGAGCACGCAGGAACAAGGACGTACCAGCATATCATTGAAAAGGCACTGTTGAACATGCTTGCCTGCGAGGACATGTCAGACAAATTGGTATCATCATCGACATTGGTGATTCTAACTGCATAAAATAAGACAGCTGGTACACGCCAAACAAGCTTCGGTCAGCAAAGGAAACTCGGGGTGGAACTGATCTGCTCACCATCGTGCAAGATGAGGCGAACCAACGGCGAGGTGCTTCGGAACGCCTCAAAAGACTTGCAAAGGCTATGGCATACCATTATCAACACGAGACTGTCAAGCGTCAGCCTACGACGCCCAAGGCGTATATCAATCCTGGATGGACTTTTGCGCGACTTTTTGCGACGCACGTTGCAAACCATAAAAGCCACTGTGAGCGAGTCAAAGCGCTGTCAGACGTTTTCAAGCACGAGAAAGAAGTACTGACGCCGTATGCTACAATCCAAAAAACGTCGTTGTCAGAA
>JBBPTZ010000759.1:0-15394 GCA_038094315.1 Phylloporus cf. tubipes
AAACCTGGATCGCACCAGACTCGAACAACCGCTCCACTATCAACTTGTCTTGCCGACGACACTGCTTCAAACATTCCACGAGACCCTTGTCATTGACATGGTCAAGGTGCGGCTGGAGCTCCACCTCGTCAATGTTTAAGAACTGGTTAGGTTTGTCGTCGGAGTAGGTCATCCACAGTCATGTGACGCTTGCGTCGCGATGAGACGGACACGATAACAGGCTTCATCGGCGCATATTCCATGATGGCAAGATGGGGCAGCTTGTCCATGTCGAGGGGTCGCAAGCTGAATTAATCATGAACGGGTGAACAGGCAACCCACGCCGACCTTGCTTACCTTGGTGAAAACCATGACGACCTGTTCTCTAAACGTGTCGTACGTGCGCCGAATGATGATCAATCTTGGAGATGACCAAGGCAATCTCCAGAAGACGGGACGCATTGGCGTTCATGTCGGTGAGCTGGATGACTTCGTCGGACGAGTGCTTGTCGCCGTTCCAAATGATGACGGCGTACTAGTCTTCTTGCATGGGATCCGCGGTGGATTGAAGACCGTTGGAGGGCACGCTCGATTCTTCCGGAGAGTAATCGAGGGTGTCAAGGAGAAAATCCGAGGCATGGCCGATTTTACGACTCATGTTGTCTCTGAGTTCTAGAGAGAACGCGGCGCGAAATGGATAATGAGGGATGGGGGGGATGTCTACGTCGGAGATGGACCTGTGAAGCACTCTTGGAGTCGTGTCGGGTGTCATGAAGGAGAGGGTGGAAAGGATGCTGGATGTCGTGTCGCCAAGCTTCGATATCGCCGCAGTCACATGAACCACCTGACTGATGAAGAAGCTGACGTTGTGGTGCTTGCGAAGGCTGGCGCGGAAGCAGCGACTGCAGAGAACGCAGCTTTCATCGAGGGCACAGTCTCTGGTAGGAAAGATGAGGTACGAGAGGCGGAGAAACGAGAATGGTGCTCACTTGCATCGGAAACTGCTCTCCCCTTTGGTGAAGATGTGATCACAAGGACGATTTGGCACCACGGGGTCTTCTAATCCCACACCTGCAAAGCCGAGTTCCGCTTGTACTTGGCCGGAAAGACTGGAATTGGAGGGAGGAATAGATGGGCAAACGGTCCCCAGAAGGCGTCGTATAGCTCTGAGAGAATCTCTGCGCGCGTTGCGGGGGTGAAGACGTATTTACGAGAGCCAGGCACGGTTTCGAGTGCAAGCGGAGACGAGAGAGAGGATCTGAAGGACGGTCGTGGGGGGTTCATCGTTGGAGGAAATTCGGCGTTGAAGAAACCCACAATACCAGACATTTTGTCGACGATGGAGCGAGTTCATGCGGCCGCAGGGTTTACGCGTGTGAAGCGTGCCCCGAAGCGTGTCTTCACACAAGTCCGTCTCGCTGGATCATCCTGCTACGTGTGACAAGTATACTCATCGTCTTTGAAGTATAAGCGCCCACGCCCGAAGAGTATGCGAGCCAATCACGGCGAGAGTCTCACTCAAACGGCCCCTCGCCAGGAAGTGGTTGAGATGCGGCACTCCTCGCAGATCAGTGGAGTGCAGCACGGCTCGGTTCTACAATTGCCACACCACTGCGACACCTCTGGAGAAAGGACGACGAGGGTAAAACCGTTTGTTATGCGTACGTTTTTCACATCCGTCCCTTGGCGCGATGACTCATGTTCCGGGGGAACCTCACATCAGATGCGGCCTTTAGTGAGGGACATAACCTCTATCTTTCTCATTCGCTAATCACGTCTATCACAGTTATAAATTGCATGGTTCAGCAAGACGGGTTTCCATGAAATCGGACGTTATTCGGAAACGTTCGCCTCATGACGCTCGCCGCGCCGGTACGGACTCTTCCGAAACCCCGTCTGTAAGCCCCAGAGAAAGTCGCCGAACTTCACCGGCTGTAGAACGTTCCCCAACCCTGGCACCTGACTCGACTACACAACCTACGTACGAGTATGGCGAAGAGGCGACAACCCAGAGCACATTGTCCGAGCTCATGGGAGCGCTTGGGCCCGACGCTCAGAACGCTGGGTACAACAACCAGTCGAACTTTTCAAACATCTTCGGTCCATTCCCTGGTCCGTATCATCCCGATTATCTGAGCCAGAACTTTCGGCCCCCACCCGATGCGCTTCCGTTTTCGAGCGTCGAGACCCCTTGGAGACGGAGGTCATCACCACCGAGCAGAGGACAACGAAGCGCCGTCGCATGAGCACGGACTCGGCATCGGAGCCTCCATCATCCGCCGTTTCTTTTTCCTCTTATGCGGACTCGTACTCTGGTCATTCTTCTACCGCATCTCACTCTCGTCGTTCTTCGATGGACTTTCCCTTTTTCTCGTCGTATAATGTTTTCCGTGGCTCTGGTAACGCGTTCTAGCATCCGCCAACACTCACTACAGACCGGTCTCCCCAACTAGTCCACCCTCCTATGCTTCCGGCCGAAGATTCGCCGATGGACTTTTTCCATCCTCCCATGCTCCCGCAGGACGGGGATAACTTTTTCGCCACCTATCTTCACCCTCCATGTTACTTCCCACAGAAGACTCGACCCCCAGCATCAGCACCAGCACCAGCAGGATTATGGCTCGTCTGCGCAGACTGAGTTTTACGACTCTACTATGCGAACATTTTAATGGACATGACCACTACATTCGGGCGTTCCTTCAAATCCACGGAAGCGTGTAGTGGAGGACGATGGAACCACTGACACGCCAAAACGGCGTCGTGCTTGAATGGAGTCATACGCGATATATCTTGTACTCAATCCAGTTTTGTTTGAAGAGTTTGCACTGACGACTGGATTATGAAAAGCTGGAGGTTTGGTCAGCATACGATATCAGATGTATTGCGTCGAAACCTAGACTACTTCAGGAGATGTGTCACCCTCGTTGTCGGGGTGGGCGTGCCATTGCACCTCATTGTCCATGTCCGCGGTGGTGTCGTGGTCGGAGCGCCATCGCGCCCCCTCGTCCTTATGATCATAGTGGGGGTGGGCGTGCCGTTGCTCCCCTCAACCTTGTCTTCGTCGACGCTGTGCTAGTGGGTGCACCCTTGCCCTCGTCGCCATCATTTTGGTAGCAGACCCTTGCACTTCCGCATTCTGATGGTGGTGGGTATGCCGTTGTATGCCATCACCCTCGTCATCGTCCTTTGCGTGGTAGGGCCATTGCGTTGCCCTCACTTGCGCGTCGTTGTTATGCGGTGCGAATGTGTTGAAAGAATAGCGCACCAGATGTGATATACCACAGCGCAGAGGGATGGTCGTGGTGCATAGAATATATCATGTTGGACGTGATACATCACAGCGCAAAGGAACAATAGCAGGCTTATGATGGTGGTGATGTATCGCGGCGCCGAGGAGTAGTACATTTTGCAGATGTATCACATGGATGACCCGCTTGATCACGTGCCATAGCTGGCACGTCCCCGGTTCGCCCCACGACGAGCCACCAGTTGGCGAGCTTCTTGACGGGGTATAGGGGCGCGAAGATGACTTGGTCGTCTGCGTCGTCGTCGTCTGCGTCTCGCGAGAGAAGCACTTTGAACACGATCGGCGTGCTTGCGGTGTACTCTCCCTTGACGAGCTCGAACGAGACGTCGAGCGTCGGGTACGCATTGACGAACTTGGCCACGTCTCGCCTGCAAAGGGGGTCAACGTACGGGATATGCATCCGTGCAAGGAGGACGTACATTTGTCGAACGTCCATTTGCAGTAGCGCATTTCGCTTTCGTCTTCCATCTCCATCACGTCGTACACGGACTCGACACCCGCCTCCTTGCACCGTCGGATGACCTGGAAGCAGTAACGATCAGCCTCTTGCACTTTCTCGTAACTGGATACACACCTCGGGCTCGAAATGTGGAATCTGCTTCAACGGCGAATCTGTCTCCCACATGGCCTGCACGCACATCTGCGATAGATCCATTGCTTCCAGCGCATTCAATCACCCATTTGACGACATCACGTCCACGCAGGCCAAGAGCAAGTTCAACACCTTGTCGAGCACCAGCGCTTGGTCGGCGGCGAGGTCGGGCGGTAGCTGGATGCGCGAAAAGTGGGCTTGCAGGAGCAGGAATGTCTTGAAGTGTGGCGCCTCAAAGTCGGCCTGTTCGAGCTTGACGGGAAGTCGGTCGTATATCCGACGGAGAACCACGTCCTCGTGGCGGCGGATCGGGATCGTCTCAAACTCGGCAGACGACGAGACGACTTCCAGCAAGCCTTTGAGTTTCGTGCGCTCCTTGAGCGCGACAGCATATAGACCTCGACAGGGACATCTAAAGCGGTCAGCGACGTGTGCACTATGCCATGAACTACCACTTACAAGAAATGTTGTAATAGGCCGCAATCATGCCGAGGTTCAACACAGAGACATCCATTTCGCCTTCTGTAGGACCATTGAGAAAAAAAAGTAGGGAGCCTCATAAATCACTCACCGATCACAATACATTTCGAGTTCACGAGATCCTGCAATGTATTCTCCACCAATTCCGACAGATGGTCAGACAGCACTTGATGGCTGACATTGTGCAGATTGTAGTAGTTCGGGTTCTGCGTCATCCGGCGATAGAAATACGACCACGTCAGGATATCCTGCGACAAAAACCCTCTTGTAAGCAACACCTCAGAGGACAATCGGGCCGTTTGTACGCACCATCGCATCCTGCTTGTTCTCGATCGTCTTGACGGCGATCTCGGCCAAAAGGTAATCGTGAAGAAGGTGCGTCGGTAGGTGAGACCCGATCGGCAACCCCTCGGACAAGAACTTTTTGTAAAAGTCCTTGCGCGTCTGTTGGCACATCAGCACGCATCGACTGCGATCGTCCTCTCTCGGTCGACACGCTCTGCCCATCATCTGGAGCACGTCCATAACGGGACAGTCCACATAACGGTGCTCTTTGCCCTCGAAGAATTGCACGCCCGTGATGATCACCATGTAACTCGCCATTGTAGACACCACATCGTATCCTATCCAGTGCATCAAGTCGTTGAAAACGACTAAAGGAGACGGACGGTACCTTGGAAGCTACCAAAACCTGGATCGCACCCGACTCGAACAACCGCTCCACGACCAACTTGTCTTGCCCAGTCAGCACTTCGTGGTAATGCCCGATACCACGCTTCAAACACTCCACGAGACCCTTGTCGTTGACATGGTCAAGGTGTGGTTGGAGCTCCGCCTCTTCAATGTTCAAGAACCGGTCAGGTTTGTCGTCGGCGGTACAGTGCAACAGTATATCATCCACGGTCATGCGACACTGACGTCGCGATGAGACAAACACGATGACAGGCTTCGTCGGCGCATATTCCATGATGGCAAGATAGGCCGGCTTGGACATGGCGATCATCAGCGAAGAATAGTGAGGGATGGTGAAGCTCTGGAGGTGAATGTCCATGTCGAGGGGCTGCGAGCTGAATCAAACATGAACGGTGAACAGATGACCCATACCGACCTTGCTTACCTTGATGAAAAATTGAAAATGGCATGCGATGGCGCACCAATCCACTCCCCAAGATCCCGGGCGTTCGCAAGCGATACACCATCTTGATCTCCGTCTGCGCCGAGACGTACCGCGTCCTCGAGATAATCACCTCATATGTTGGACCAACTTCCCCGAGGAGCTGGATCTCGTCGGCAATTAGCAAAGCGATGGTCTGCACGTTCTTCCTTTGACGCCATCTGCGCGACAAGACATCCCACTAATCGAGACCATCAGTCATCAAACAGAAAGTACAAGTAAAAACGCTCACTTGACTCGGCGTGCATGCAATGACATCCCCCTTCTCCAACAGACGCAAGTCCGAACTCGTCTCGCCCGTCAAACTCACAATCTCCTTGCCACCCTGTACATCGCTAAATTTACGACGCCACTCCGCAACACGCTGGTCCACCATACGGCGCCACGCAAACTGCTCGCGAGTTGTCCTTCTTGTTCCATAGCTTGAGCAACGCGAACTCAGCGCAAATCGTCTTCCCACTTCCCGTCGGAGCACCAACAAACACGTTCTCGTCAGAGGTGTAGAGCGCTCGGAACACTTGCGTTTGGATCTTGTTGAACGTCTGGATCGTATTCGAGTAGATCGCCTCGAATTCCTTGTTGTGCAATGCAGAAAGAGGTAGAGGTCGGAGCTCGAGGAGGGGTGTCAGATCTTCAGAGGTGGAAACTTTTCAGGAAGGATCAGGTGTTTGAACGAAATCGGTAGTCTCGTCTCTGCGTGCAACCATCTGTCCGACACCACAGAGGATGTAGTGATTGGGAGGGACGGGTTCGAACATTGGGACGGTGATAGTCACGTTGTGCTCGTCTTCCGAATACCGCTGACCGGGTGAAGTGGGATGTAAGTTGCCATTGCGTGTGCGACCATATGTTTATGGTGTGGTAAACCCCAAAAAAATAAGTGCGCGATACACAATTACAAATGCGCGATACATAACTAAGAGTGCGCGATACACAACTACGGGTGCGCGATACATAACTATCGGTGCGCGATAGACTTTAGGTACTGGAGGGCCTGGGTACCCGTGGCACTGTCGGCGACGACATGTTTGCCGTGCCCCTGTCGTGCCTGTGTCGACACTGCGATCGGGGGGGCTGGCCAGCATGCGTCGTCGACGACGATGCGGTAGTAGTAGTGGCATAGTCGCTGCCGCTGCGCTGTGTCGTCCTTTCCAACGACACGGTGGGGGTTGGACAAGACGTGTTGACGACGACGACGTGGTAGGGAGAGTGGCCGGGAGGCACGCAGTCGCGTTGCCCTTGTGCTCGTCTGGTAGCAGGTGAAGGCTAGGCAAATGCACGGGTATACCCCGGGTGGCAGCGATGATACCCGTATCCATACCCGCCAGTTTACTCGCACCCTGGCCAAGGGTATGACGTCCACAAGTGCTGCCAGTCTGTACCCATGCCGACACCCATACTCCAAATACCCGGGGTGGTGGCATCGCTATACTCTTGATGTCATCATTTCCGGTGGGCGTGCCACCTGTGCGTCGTCAAGGTAAGATGATAATCATGTCACCGTGACCTCCTCGCGGTCGTCGGGGGAGTTGCGGACAGTAGTGGTTGTGTCACCGAGTCCTCGACATAATTGGCGCTGTGGTCGAGACCTTGAGTGCCACCACATCATTTCCATCGTCGTAAGTACGGTGGTGCGTGCTGTTGGCGCTGTTGGCCCGTCGGTGTTGTGTGTCTGTGGGGTAATGTGGTACTGGCAGTTGCAAAGCAGTAAGTAGCGTTACATATGACGGCCACCTACTTCTAGGATTGATTCCTGGCACAAGGGACCATCAAGCAGATTCCGCCAGCGAGGCTGAGGAGATGGTCGCAAGGATTTCGTCAAGCCCATCTCCGACTTCTCCGAATACCTAGTCGGTAGACTTCGTTAGCGTGAGAAGCAGAGTTATGCGTGCGGATCAAGCTTGCTCTCCCACCATTATGCGTCACCAGGCCTGTTGTGTTCCAGTGCATTTTTCGACCAACCCACCACACCCTCTTCACTCCTACAGGTTACTTGAGCTTTGCCTGTTTGGTAGCCCATGCAGCTTTGGGCAGGAAAGGCCTACAGCTTTTCGCCCATTCCATGATCAGCCATCGTACTCCAGTTTCATGTACATAGACATTGCTACACTGAGAATTCCATCCTGTCAGATCCTTCTACCACATCGTCACAAGCACACTATGCATAGATGAGCCCCTATGGCCCAGTAATGCGCACCGATAGCTATGTATCGCGCACCCGTAGTTGTGTATCGTGCACTCTTAGTTATATATCGCGCATTTGTAATTGTGTATCGTGCACTTATTTTTTTGGGTTTACCACACCATAGTGGGTAGCGGAAATGTCGAAATTCATGTAGTTAATCTCATAACCTTGAAATTTCATTGATGTATCTACTGAATATGTCATCAACAGTATTCATTGAGTTTTTCAAAGCTGATCTAGGGTCATGGAAAAACACACTGATATGACTATGAAAGATCAACATTCCTGACTGTCCTTGGAGTTACATCTCATCTCCAGACACTTCTCCATCATCTGCTGCCATCTCAAACTCATCAGGTATGAAACTGCTATGTGCCTTGTCAACTAAACAGTCAATAATACCAAACTGATTTTGCACCCTTCCAATAACCGCCTTAATGCTTCACAAGTCCATAATGACAGGGGCCACAAATTGCATGAACAGTGTGATCGTGGTGGCCACATCTTCATTATTGGTCATGGTCTTTATTGGCTTGATGAGAGCGAGAACAAGTCTTGACGCCTTCAAGTCTTTCCAGACTACTTTGGGCCCTAGACAACATATCAAGATCTGTTCAAGCTAACCGTAGCTGAAACAACCCAACAACCAATAAAGGTGTTGATGCTGATATAACGTCAGCACTACAGGTTGCTCAAAAGAAGCAGAAGTGGGTGAATATGAACCAGAGCTCTCCAGTTACCAAGGTTGGAGGGGGAGAATCAAGAGGACAAACTGAGGTCCTCTGGGCTGGCTCTGGGCCTTTATATACTATCTATGTGTATGTACATGTTTGTACCGAATCTATCAATACGTGCCCATATATGTCCATAACATGTGGTGTCTGTGTGTATCACCATGAGGAGAACAGCCTTGTGCTGTGTGGAATGGAATGTTATAGAAGGTCATAGAATGTCATAGCCTTGGACATGTGGATCAAGGTGTGTAGAAGCATGAACATGCTGCCTGTGCATGTTAGAAGCATAGAACACGTGGTCAACACATGTATCAGGAGTTGTCATGAGTCATGGGGAGTCATGAGAAGTGTAGACATGCATTCTGTGCATGTATCTGAAATGTGAGAAGTGTATTTGATAACATGCAGTGTCTGCATGTATCAAATGGAAGTTGTGACATATGTTCAATGCATGGATCATGAGTCATAGAAGCGTACCATGAGGATGCTGCATGTATCGTGAGTCATGATGAGTCATGAAAGGTCATGAATAAGGAAATAAGGTCATGAATAAGGAAATAGAAGCATAACATGCATGCAATGCATGTATGAGATAAGAAAGGCATGAGGCATAGAAATGGAAGCACATAAGATAAGGTGTAGCCTCATGTTATTGATAAGAGATAAAGGGCTGTGTCTAGCACAGGTTAGAAGATAAGAGGTTGTTCATTGTGGGTGACCATGACAAGTGTTGAAGGTGAAGCATCATGTGTCTGTAAAGTAAAGGAAATGAGTAAGAAAAGTGAAAAATATAGCATAAAGTCCATTAGGGGCTAAAGCCCATCTTGTCAAGCATAAGGACCATAGTCCCATATACCATTACAGTAGCAGATTTGGGTGATTGTTTGACCATCACCTGTGTCATACATATGTAACCTCAAACTAACCAAAAGTTAAATGTTGGAGTTTCCAGGATGCAGGTACTTACATGCAAGAAGATATTATCATGCTGGGGCTCTGCCCTCTTCTGGAATGAGCGCTGTGTTTGGATTCAGTCACCACCATTACAAATGTGAAGTTTTGACCAGCTTGACATAGCTCTTGGTAAGTTGGCAACAAGCTGGTCCATGCGGCCACCTATGATTGCATGGATATAGAGTGCAACTTGTTGGTGCAGATTGGGACCAGGTTGGTATGATCCTTCACAAGGACCAAGGAGTGTGTAGAAATCATTTAGAAATATTCAGTAATATAATATACAAAAATGTCAGTGCTTACAGTTTGAATAAATGTGCTCACTCTTGGATGGGTCCCCAGTTTGCCCGATTTCTTTCAGCTCATCCTCCAAGTCATACTTTATCTTCAGCTGTGTGAGATATGTGGTATGAACGACTTGCTGGTCCAAGTTGCTCCACATTGTGTGGTGTGAATGCAGTCCATTGTATAGAATCACACAGAAATGTTCCATCAAGAAGGTCTAGCTTGTCCAGACAGATCCACAGAATTGGATTCCAGCTGCAACATGCAAGAGCCCATGGACAGGTAAGGTACATGCTGGCAGTCGTGATTCATTATACTGATAATAGTATCTAGGTGAATACAATTAGATGATAGAACATGTAGATTTTTTATATGAACTTTTCATACTTCTGCATCCATTCAACCAGTCTGTTACGATCACCCTACTTTACCCCTACTTTTCACTAATTTCCCTGGCCTTTTACACGCCATATTGCATTAACTATGCAATATCTACACTTATTCTAATGTCTAAATCCCAATTAGGACCTAGCCAACTATAGTCAGAATGAGTCATTGAGGCAACACACAGCAGCACAAGGCTATGCAAATACCTGTGCTAAAGCAGTGCTCATCTGGCCCCTATGGCAGTGTTTGGCCATATCTGAGCAGTGCATGGCTGTGCAAACCTTACCAACCTCAAGGCTGCCACATGCCACAGATAGGCACCTCATGGTAATCCTCATGGCTGACTCATCTTTCCTAATATGGAAGGTAACTATGAAGCACAAGTCAGAACTAGTCAACATGACTCAGAAATATTGGGGCTACACAATGGATACCAATGCACACCCTAGTTCTAGTAGTTCTATTAAATGCATGTGTACTCCTCATGTTCACCAACTCAGGATATCGTAGATATAGTGTACACGAATGTAAACATTAGAATAGTATATAAAGGCCAAAAGTGAGCACTAGGGATTTTCCCCAGTCTTGTTCTCTTGGAGATTTCCTAGTCCCTACTAGTGTCTTCAATCTAGGCTTACTACTTGCTCTGGTAAATGATCGGTCCTTAGGGGCTAGTCATTTCACAGTCCTTCCTTGATCTCATCGATCTCATTGTACGTGAGCATGAATTTGATCATCTTCTTTATCAGGTTGGCAAGGAGTAGCATATGTGTTACAGACGCATTACAACGGACTTAGCCATAATTTTTCACTCTCTTATCTTATCTTATCTAACAACCCACAGACATGTGACGCTTCACTTTCACTCTTGTCACAGTCGCCCTGACGCCTTATCTTCTTATCTTTTACCCTGTGCCCAGACACAGCCCTTATCTCTTATCCATGGCATGAGGCAGCGCCTTATCTTTTATGCACTTCTGATCTTCCATGCCTCATGCCTTCTTTTGATCCATGCCGCATCCTCATGGTATGCTTCTTTGCTTCTATGATTCTCATGTTTCAGATCCATGCGCATGCCGCATGTTATGCTTCTCTTCTGATGAACATGAAACGCCTCATGCTATGCTTCCATTCCACACAGCCCCAAGGCTGTTCTCCTCATGGTGATACATGCAGTAGCCGCATGTTATGGACATATATAGATATGTATCAGTAGATTTGGTACAAACATGTACATACCCCTAGGTAGTATATAAAGGCCCAAGAGCCAGCCAGAGGACCTCAGTTTGTCCTCTTGGTTTTCCCCCTTCAACGGAGAGCCAGACTTCACACTCCCCTCTGTCTTGTTTGAGCAGCCTATAGCAGCACTTGTTGTTGTTGGGTTGTTTCAATATGCCTGTAGAACTTGTCATTGATGAAGTGGTTTTGGAGCAGAAAAGGTGCAAGGTACATATACCAGAAGCTCCAGGCTTCAGCTGTGAATGTTGTCCGGTCATATACAATATTACCAAGCACACAAACGAAGCTTGACGGGATAAGCTTTACCGTGTTTGCTGTTTCTTGACTGATCTCAAGCCAGACATGTGGAGCTATCTTATACTCCTCTCTTCCTGTATCCAGCCCCTTGAAGCATCCAGACCAAAGATCAATGAGCATTGGGATGATGTTCTCCAGGAACAAGTGAATCCATTCCCACAGAACAGACCTTGCATAGTCTATGCTTCTTATGCGGTGAAGAGCTGGGGCACCATGGATACTGGTTTGCTTGGAAATTTCATTGTGATGTTTCTTTGTCAAGGTTGGGTTGGTGGTGTAATCAAGGGCAAAGATGGTGTCAAGATATTCTTGGTGAGTTCACAAAGGGAGTTCTGTGAGGTTGAGTGATGGTCAAGTTTGCTGGGAACTCTGTGGAGTGCATAACAGGACATAGTATACTGTAGTTCTTGCAGTGAAGTTGCGGACACCGTTGATTTTGCAGGAGCAGCATGATAGTATTGCATTATGGCCTTTAATATTGAGAAGCTTCTTGATCGCTATGATGTTGCTGTTCTTGAAAATGATGTATGCGTGAAGATCAAAGTCTTCATTGGAAGAACAATCGAATGTACGGACACCATGACTGAGAAGAGCAAGTTCATCATCAAGTGGTGCAAAGAATGTCTCAAGATTCTTGGGTTGCTGTGGATCAGGAATGACACCAACACAGATGAGATTTTCGATGTGGGTTTGAACTTTGGATGACAGATTAAAGTTCTGGAGGAGAATAGGGGTAGTGGATGGCCCACCATGGTAACGTTTGAACAGCAGGAAACTATTGACTGAGAGGCCAAGTGCAATGTTGAATCTATGACTGAAATACAGATAATCTTGATGAACTCTGTCAATGTAGATGTTTATGTGCAAGAGGGTCTTGTACCACTCACTATCAAAGATGTCCTGGACAATGCCAGTCAAGGGGTGAAATCTGTGACGGTAGAGAAGTGCCTGGATACTGGCTTTGTTTTGAAAAAAAGCTTGCAGGTGGGGGATCAACAGAATGTATGTGAAGACATGTCTTGGTTGCTGAGCACGAGAATAGCGAGCTTCCCTGCAAATTGAACACTCTTCGGCAAGAACATATTTCCGTGTATAAGCAATACAAGAGTTGATACAGCAGTGAATTTGAAGGGGCTCAACACAAGAGAGGAGTGCTAGACATCGCAGGATAACCCATTCAGAGTCAAGTGTGATCCTGTCCTGGAATAAGTAGCACATTTGCTCATACACTTTCCTTGACATATTGGATATCATCTTGAGCTTAAATGTGCAGATATTGTTATGGTCTCTGTCTGTGAGCATGCTGTTGCCTAGTCTAGATTAGTGATCATACAAATATCATATGAAATTCTTGACTTATGGATGGAATGCATTTCAGCTGCATGTTCTGGACCTAGCCAAGCTAAAATCTGTGCCTCAATCTCTGGAAGAGAGAGAGGGAAATCAATGTCATCTCCATCACAATGTGTATCAAGCTCGACTGAGCTGTGACAAAGGTCCAAGCTGGATATGTCTTCATGCTCATCAGATGTCATAGAGTGGGGCTCATCATCAATGTCCATAGCATTCTGTGAGTCGTTTTCTTCACCATCATCCATGGAAGCACTTTCTTTGCCATCCCCAGTGTCCAGACTGACCGATCGCAGTGCGATGTCTGGATTACAGTTGAAGTAGTGCCATTCACAAGCTTGTTTTAACAGGATCTTGTGACATGTTGGACAGCACTGACACATTTTATGGTTGGCCATCCTTGAAGTGTTTGTGAGTGCCAGGATGAACAGGTATGTTTAGGTAAATCATGTGATCTCTTTATCATGTGATCTTTTTCACAGAGGCCAGGAATCCATTTCATGTGATCATTTTATCATGTGATTTGTCACGTCATGTTTATCATCTTATCTTTTTCGTACTCTTCTTCATCCCCTCACCATGGCACACCAACATCGAGCTCCACCATGCAAGAACAAAGAAAAATGAAAGGAAAAAGAGACTCCAAGTGGGATCAATAACCATCTCACATCCAAGATGAATGAACTCCAGGAAGAAGTCTGACAGCTTCAAGAGAAGAGCACCGCAAGAGAGCACAAGACCTTCAAAAATGGAGCATGAGCACAACAGCTGATCATTAAATCAAAGGGGATGGCAGGGTGATCACCTCCAAAAGGCTACAACATTCAAGAATCAATGGGCCTACAGTGTGAGCCACTAAGATGCAGCAACTCTCTGGAAGCTGTGAATCCATTCCATTAGCTCCAATATTGGAATTTTGGAAAGAAACATGGTCTAATTAGTATAATTCTGCATTTTTGAAAATTACCCTGTATTACATAATGTTTCACTTTTTGAATGTCAAAATGTAAACATGGTCTATATCCCAAAAAATGCCACTGCTGATGAAAAGACAGAAACAAGCAAAGTGCCAGCAGGCTTCTAGTGCAAAATGCTTCAATAGTGGCCTCATTGAAGACCTCCTCAACATTGAAATAGATCAGATAAAGACTTGGATGTCAGTGCACACTCCAAGTCCAAGTCTGAGGGTCAGTGCATGACTTACAGTCTCATTGATGGTCTTGAAGATGAGGATGAGATTTTCTGGAGGTCAGGTGAGTCTGACAATGACATAATTTGTACAAGGGAGAAACGAATGGCAAGAGACGACCCAGTCACATCATCAGATGAAGAGTCACCTGACTATCTAATGCAATATGCTTGCAAGGGGGTGGAAGCATCAAAGCAATTCTGGGAATATATCAGAGACATGGTGCATGGCAATAAGTTGTTATACTTATATCCCTTCAACCATTTTCAGGAGAGGAAGAGTACTGCAAGTTCCCTGCCAAAGCAAGCAATGCCAACATATACTGGCACAGGAAAAACACAGACCTACATAAGGGAGAGAGAGTGGCATCAGGCAGCAAAAACCAATTACAAGATTACCAACTTTTTTGTCCTGTGCACCAGACCAGCTGCACAGTCACCTGCTTCGAAAACTCCCAGCCCACAACCATTGGACCTTCCATCTGAGTCTGAGTCATCAAGGACCAGTTACGACCTATCAAATGATGAATCTAATGGCCCAGGAAACAAGGACAATACCATGAATGATGAGCTGGGTGACTCAGATTCTGTTACGCTTGACCTGGGCAGGGGCAGGCATAGTCTCGTGAAACCTGAAAGGCAAGGATGAAGGGTGAGGTGTCCTAGGGATTTCCTAGCGACTGGCGTCTGTTGCGATGCGCAGGGAGACAAGGTAGTCCTATAGTGAAGGACTCGAAGGACGAAGTGGTGTTGCACAATGATGACAGTTGAAGAAACACAGAGGCTACTCAGAAGTAAGCCCAAGACTTAGGTGAGATGAGGCCGAAGGGAAACTTTGGAGAGGAACAAGGGAGTGCTTGGATTCAGGTGGTAGTACAAGAAAGACAAGTGTGGGGAACTATAGTACAGGAGTGGTGGGTTTATATACGAAGGGAAAGAAGGATGACATAAGCAGGCATAGAAGGTCATGGAATGTTATGGAACATTCATGACGAAGTGTCAGTGATAAGAGATAAGTGGAGGCAAATAGAAGGAAGCTGGTTAGCATTCAAATGGCCATTGGAAGATAGGGAGTATGGGTATGGTAGTAACTGGCTGAGAGGAATGAGCATCCAACACATCGCTGGGAAGGGGCTAGGAAATACGAGGATGACAAGCGTAACAAGGAAAGAGAAGGAAAAGAACAAATCGTAACAGATTCAGACTCCAGTGTCAGATCAGTAGTTGCTGAACAGCCTGCCAG
>JBBPTZ010000760.1:0-15381 GCA_038094315.1 Phylloporus cf. tubipes
GTCATGGAATGTGATAGAACGTTCATGACAAAGTGTGGATGATAAGAGATAAGTAGAGTGAATAGGAAGAGGCCGGTTAGTGTGCAACTGGTGATTGGAAGATAAGGGATATGGGTATCGTAGTAACTGGCCAAAGGGAAAGAGCGTCCAACGCATTGCTGTGGTAGGCTAAGTAATACACAGGACAAGCGTAACAAGTGAAGAAAAGAGTGAATTGTAACATTACCCCCTGGTTATGGTCGAAGTTTCGATGGAGAACCTAATCAAGATGACGGTTGACACTGCCAGGGGAGCCACAGACATTGGCGTTAGCACCATCACTCCAGTCATTTTCATAGTCATCATGGTCATAGGGCGGTGGTGATGGTGATCATGGAGGGGGAACGGGAAGTGGGCGACGTCCACCGGTGGAGATACGAGCCGAGTGGCGGGGATGAGTGGGGCCAGAAGATCTGGTTGAAGTGGTAGACCTGCTAGACATGGCAGAGGAATGGGGGGTAGAAGGACAACGAAGGGGGCAATGCTGTTGGATATGCCCAGGGGCCCAGGCGTGGCAGTAGGGGCATTGGTAGACGGGGCAGTGAGGACAGGTGTGTCCTAAGCAGCGGCAGTTAAAACAGGCGTCGTTGTAATGAGGATGAGCTCGGGTAAGTGGAACCATTCCATGGCCACCGGTATGGATGGCTTCAGCACAGTCTAAGGTCAGGATTTTGGCAGGGGTGAGCTCGGTGGAGGACGCAGACGGAGTAGATGGTGGATAGGGGGCGTGGGTCAAGGCAAGAGGGCACTGGTGCTGGTCAGTGAGCTCACGGACATATCTGTCAACTTCATGGAGGAATTCCCTGAAGCTCATTTGGAATGCCAGGAGGGCAAGGTCACCTTGTAAATTGTCATGGAGAGTGGTGGCCAGAGTGTGGACCCAGTGAGGGACCAAGCGGTTAGAGGTATGGGCCAAGGTGGACAACTGCTCAATCTGGAGTTGAGCACGGTACAAGGCGAGGAATGGGGAGCCCATATCAAGGTGGGTGTCGATGGGAATGGCCAGATTAACGTCGGTGACAAAGTGATGAAGGTTGGCAACATAGACAGTGTTAGGGAAATCATCACGAAGGCGGTGGGCGTAGACAGGGAGGTCAACAGAGCGAATGGGAGGAGGAGCAGCAGGTCCAGTGAGCATAGCGAAGTGTACGGGGGTAGGTTCTCTAGCGGGGAGTGGGGTAGAACCCCAACTGGGGGAAGCTACTGTGGAAGAAGGGGCTATGGTAGAGAAAGAGTCAAAGTCTAACGTAGAAGGACTAAGCGAAGAAGGAGACAAGATGGACGAAGCTTGGGCTGAGGACATTGTTCTGGACTAGCGTCGATGGTTCGAGGAGGGTTTGGTGGTAGTGATGGAAGGGGACAAGGAGGTGAAAACAGAGGGGTGAAGGTTTTTATAGTCTGCCAAAGTGGACTTTGCATGTTTCAAGTCCCGCTCAGGGACCCAAGAGTCTTCTTCAGCCGAATATCCCTTCCATCGGATCAGGAACATGCGGGAAGACGGGGTTCCGCGGTGGCATAAGATACGCTCGATTTCATATTCTTCTTCTCCTTCTATTAAGTCAGGTGGTGGTGCGGGGAAGTTCGGACCGTGGACGGGGTTTTCGCGATAGGGCGATAACAAGGAAGCATGGAACATGGGGTGAATTTTCCACGTTTTCGGCAAGCAGAGTTGGTACATGATCAGCGATAACACTTTTGTTATCGTGAAGGGACCCTCATGCTTTGGGGCAAACTTCGGGTTGGCGATGGAGCGGCAGAGATTCTTGGCTTCAAGCCAGACCTTATCACCTGGGGAGAAGGGGATGAATCCTTGTTTTGAACGAGAGGCCATGACTTGGCGAGTGAGCTCATGGGCGGCAAGGGCTTCATCACGGGCAGCAGAGAGGGATTTGAGGTGGGCTTCTACCGCAGGTAGAGGGGAGTCGGCTAGGATAGAAGGTAGGGCACGGGGTTCAAAGCCCATCATAAGGAAGAACAGGGACTTGCCGGTGACAGAGTGAGGGCAGTGGTTGTGGGCGAATTCGGCGTGGGAGATCTTGTCAGCCCAGGAGGTTGGATTGCTGCCGCAGAAGATGCAGAGGTAGGTTTCAACCTCTTGGTTGACATGTTCTGTTTCCCCATCGCTTTGAGGGTGATAGGCGGTAGAGAAGGAGAGATCGTAATTCAAGAGACGACCTAGCTCTTTGGTGAAGAATGAGGCGAACTGGGGGCCTCAGTCGGAGATGATTTTATTGTAGAGTCCAAAGCGGAGGTAGACTTTGTGAAAAAAAAGGGAGGCGACTCCTTCAGCTGTAATGGTTTTCTTGGTAGGGCAAAGGATTACCCCCTTCATAAGTCCATGGTCGACCACGACCAGGAGGGAGTCAAAGGAGGACGAGGAAGGGAGATTGGTGGTGAGGTCACAGCTGACCTGTTGGAAAGGGCAAGTGGACAAGGATTTGATAGGGGTAACAGGTGGAGTCGTGGGGTGAGTGTTGGCTTTCGCCTGTTGACAGGAGGCGCAACCTTCGACGTAGCGACGGACATAGGAGGCGAGGCCAGGCCACCAGAATTCAGCAGCAACAAGTTGGCGGGTTTTGAGATATCCAGGGTGGCCAGCTGTTTCATGGTCATGGCAGCATTGTAGGATAGCGCTCTGGAGGGAGTCATCGGGGGGAATGTAGACGCGATCTCTGTAAAGGAGAACACCGTCGCGGAGTTGCCAGTCCGCAAGGCGGGAGCGGAAGGCAGGAGGAATGTGGCCATCGATGGCCTGCAAAGCCTGGAGAACAAGAGGGTCGTCCTTTGAGGACAATTGGATGTGATGCGCCATGGTGGCGTCGATGAGGTTGACAAAGAGCGAGGGAGGAAGGAGGATGACACCTGAGTTGTCATCGTCAGGTGGGGAGAGGTCAGGACGGCGAGAGAGTGCATCCGGTGCACCGAGGAGTTTGCCAGGAACATGGATCATCTTCAGATCGAAGTCGGCAAGATCAAGGAGCCACCGCACTTGGCGACGGTTGAGTTCCTGGGGTTTGTGGAAGTAGGTAAGGTTTTTGTGGTCGGTAAAAACCTGCACAGGAAAAAGAGAGCCATGGAGATAGTGTCGCCAAGATTTAAGGGCGCAGATGACTGTGAGGAGTTCGCAGTCATAGATGTCATAGTTACGTTCAGCCTGGGCGAATGACTGGGAGAGGTAGGAACAGGGGTGCCAATCACTGTTGGCGTCAGTCTGGAGGAGGACAGCTCCAGAAGCGAACTTGGAGGTGTCGGTGGCAATGGCAAAGGGGCGTGTGATATCTGGGAGATGGAGGACAGGTTGGGAGAGGAAGAGACGTTTGAGGGTATCAAAGGACGTCTGGCAGGTGGGGGACCATTTCCAAGAAGCGTTTTTCTTGGTGAGGTCTATGAGGGGACGGGCAATGGTGGAGTAGTCGGGAATGAACCGATGATAAAAGTTGGCAAAGCCAAGGAAAGAACGGGTTTCTTTGACTGTTGATGGAGTGGGCCAGGACGCAATGCTGTCTAGTTTGACAGGGTCCATGGCGATAAGACCTGGTTTGACGATCATGCTGAGGTATTTGACTTCATCAACAGCGAACTGGCATTTTTCCAGTTTAAGATGCAGGTCGAGTTCCTGCATGCATTGAAAAACACATTTGGTGCGTTCCTCATGGGTTTTGGCATCAGGGGAGAAGATCAGGAGGTCATCCATATAGATGACGAGCCACCCTTCGGCGATCATATCACGGAATGAGTCGTTCATGAAGCATTGGAATGTGGGTGGAGAGTTGGTCAGTCCAAAGAACATAATGTTGGGTTCGTAAAGGCCCTTGTGAGTGATAAAGGCTGCTTTCCATTGGTTACTGGCTTTAATACGAATATTGTTGTATCCCCAATGAACGTCGAACTTGGTAAAGACCTTTGCGTCCTTGAGTTTGTCCATGAGGTCGGAGATGAGTGGTAGGGGGTAGGCGTCGCAGATGGTGTGCTGGTTGACATACCGATAGTCCTGACAGGGGCGGAGTTTCCCATCCTTTTTCTTAACAAAGAAGAATGGCGATGCTTGGGGGGAATTAGACGGGCTGATCTTGCTGGCATCTAAGTTTTCCTGGAGGAAGTCCTCAGTGGCTTTACGCTCATCCGGTGTAAGGCAGTAGAGTTTCCCAATCTTTGGGACGAAGGATTCATCGAGGTTAATGGCATGGTCGTAAGGTCAAGATGGGGGAAGATGGTTGGCAGTTTCTTTGGAGAACACATCGGCGAACTGGGCATACTCTGGTGGTAGGGTGGCTTTAGGTTTTGCCTTCTCAGCGAGGATGGCGAGTTCGGTGGCAGTAGTGAGACAAGCCACAGTGATGTTGGGGATGTATCGGAAGTCTCCTCGGATGATCCGGTTCATGATTCGTGTGTCATTGGTTTTGGCACAATAATGATCCTGGGTCTCGTAGTTTAAGTAGTCAAAGAGTCGAGCATCGGTGGTAGTGGTGACATTGACATGTCGTGGTGGTGCCACAGGCGGGATGAAGTGGGAGTCGTGGCGGTGGAGATCTGTGGTGTGGGAGAGGTAGAGGTCTTTGGATTGGTCATTGACTTCCGGGATGGAGAGGGTTTGTTTAGACCAATCGATGATAGGACAGGCCGTGCGGAGCCAGGGGGTTCCAAGGATGACATTGTTCGCACCACAGGAGATGACATGGAAGAGCATTCGATGGACGATTCCTTCCATGTTGACGAAGAGGGATGTGGTGAACTTGATTCCTCCCGAGCAGTTGGCTGTTCCATCTACGTTTCAGACAGGGAGGGGTTCGTCCAGCCAAGTGGTAGGGAGACGATGTTTGTGGACGAACTGCCAGTCTAGGCAGTTAATGTCAGCGCCTGAGTCAATCAGGGCGCGGGTGTCAACAGTTTTAAGCGTATGCGATAGTTCTATGAGTTGAACGGGGATCTCCATAGATTTCGCAGCAAGGGATACTAATACAGAGTTATGCTTATGGGAAGGAGGTACTTGCGTCAATCGAGGCTCCTGCTTTAAAAACCCGAGGAGGGTGTAGTGAAAGAAACTTGACGGACGATCTCTTCATCGTTGTCATCCTTAAGTTCTGGGAGGTCTTCTTCGACTTCTATGACCCATGTTTTGGCCACAGGTTTGGTGGGCGAGGTGAACACAGGGCAGGTTGTGCTAGAATGTCCTGCCTTGTGGCATCGGAAGCAAAGGTTCTTTTCAATGCATCGTTTACATTCTTCAGGGGTGAGTTTGCCGACGCGCACCACGTCGACGTCCATGGCATTAGGATCTTTATCCGGTTGAGAGCAGTTAGACGGTGTAAGGGATTGGTAGTTCTGGCGAAAAGGGTTGGTGTGGCGCTTGGCGATCTCATTGGCACAATCCAATTGGGTTAGGAACGTGACGGCCTTCTTGTACCATTCGTCAATGGTAGCAGGGGGAGTGTCCATGGAGAAGATTCGCTTCATTAATCAATCAGGGATACCGGCAGAGTAGAAGCTGATGAGGACGTTTTGGTCAGTGATGCCCGAGAGGGCAACGTGGTTCTGGAATTGGGCATTGTACTCAGTGATGGTTGGTGAGTACATACCCTTCTTGTAGACCATGTGTGTGGTAGTAAGCCAGGCGATGGCAGTGTTGACCAGATCATGGTGCTTGAAACTGGCGTTAAAGGCTTTAACGAAGTCAAGGAAGGTTCCGAAGGTAACGATGGCACCCGCAATACAGTTTTGGCGGAAAGTAGTAGCCCAAGTGAGGGCGGATCCTTTGGTCATATAAGAGAGGGCGAAGGCAACCATTTTAGCATCTGAGTCGTAGATGGCCTTGTTGACTTCCAGGTAGAACTGGACAGATTGGAGCCACTGAGTGGCATTAGCAAAGTCCCCATTGAAGTGGGAGGGGGTGCCGAGACAGAGTTCGGTGGGTTTAACAGACATGGCAGGGGTCGACGGTCGAACAGGCAACGGGGGACGAGTGAAGAGTTGGAACAGGTTACCAGTCGGGGCGATGGGAGTTGGTGAAGGTGGGGTGGGGGCGCGAGGAAGGTTCAAGTGACCTAGGCTGTGGGCAAGGTTTTGAGAAAGCTCACACGAGATGGTTTGCTCCTCCTGGGTAGGAAGTTCAGTGTCGGAGGATGTAGACGGGGATGCAGGTGACGAATGTTCAGAGGCAGTGGGTTTGGAGTGTTCAGAGGGGTATCGTGGAGGGATTCTCCAGCGATCAAAGTGCAAGGGTAGACGAGAAATGGTGGACTATACGGTGATAGCCACGGAAAGAAGACGCTTGTCTTATGTTATGATAGGCCCAGGTAGGGACTAGCATAGTCTTGAAGGACCTGAAAGGGCAAGTGAAGACGAGGGATGAAGGGCTAAGTATCCTAGGAAATTCCTAGTGATGGACAATTGTTGCGATGCGCAGGGAGTCGGAGAACTTCAAGGGCATTGAGGTGACTAGGGGGCAAAGGGGTGTTGTGCAACGATGACGGTCGAAGCAACACAGAGACCAATCAAGAGATGGTCTAAGACTCAACGAGGACGAGGCCTTAGCACGGCTAAGGGTCAAGGTGAAAGAGCACTTGGATTCAGGTGGAAATACAAGAAAGACAAGCATGAGAAGTAAAAGTACAGGAACAGCGGGTTTATATACTAAGAGGAAGAAGGATGACATAAGCGGGAGAGGAAGGTCATGGAATGTGATAGAACGTTCATGACAAAGTGTGGATGATAAGAGATAAGTAGAGTGAATAGGAAGAGGCCGGTTAGTGTGCAACTGGTGATTGGAAGATAAGGGATATGGGTATCGTAGTAACCGGCCAAAGGGAAAGAGCATCCAACGCATTGCTGTGGTAGGCTAAGTAATACACAGGGACAAGCGTAACAAGTGAAGAAAAGAGTGAATCGTAACATTAAATTGCAAGCCCTTGGAAAAATCATCAACACCTTCGCTCTTATCGATTCTGGCGCCACCAGAAATTTCATTGATGTTGGTCTTCTTACTCAAGCCGACTTCCCCTTGCAATGTTTACCCCACCTGATCATCGCACACAATGCGGATGGTACTGCCAATGCTAAAGGGACTATCTGATGAAAGACTCAGATTGGTCTCAAATTTTCCTCTGCTGACGATGAAGAAGAACTCATGGTCCTGAGTCTTGGACGACAATGGATCATACTTGGAATGCCCTGGCTCCAAAAATGGAACCCTCACATCGATTGGGCTAACAACCGCATCATCCTCCCTCGAAACCTCCGCCCCATCAACGATGAACTCTATCTCCACCAACGCTACCTGGTATGATATCTTGGACTAGATGTTGACCAGGAGATCTTTGAGCTTTATGACTCCCACTACTCCCCCTCCAAAGACATCAACAAGATCACAATCTCCACCCAACTTGCTCAGGAAAATACCCCAAAGGAACAAGAAATCCCAGCCTGGTGCAAGGACTTTGCTGACGTCTTCTCGGAGAAAACCCATGAGAAACTCCCCCCACACCGCTCCTATGATCATGCCATTGAACTCAAGCTCTCCTTCATTCCAAAGATCGCCAAGGTCTATCCTCTGAATCCTGCTGAACATGAAGCTTGTAAAGCCTTCATCGAGGAACACCTGAAGACCAGACGGATTGTCCCGTCTAAATCATCCCAAGCCTCACCATTCTTCTTCGTACCTAAGAAGGATGGAACCCTCTGCCCTTGTCAGGACTAGCAGTACCTGAACTCCCACACCATTTACAACACCTATCCTCTTCCCCTTATCCCAGAACTCATCGACGACATGAAGGAGTCTACGCTCTTCACCAAGTTCAACGTCTGCTGGGATTACAACAACATCCACATCTGTGAAGAAGACCAATGGAAGGCAGCATTCATCACACCCCTGGAACTCTTCGAACCTACTGTCATGTTCTTCGGTTTCAACAATGCACCCCCCACATTTCAAGCTTTCATGAATGACATCTTCACCAATATGATTAGGGAGAAATGGCTGAAGATTTATATGGATGACCTAGGCATTCACACCAAAGACAACTCCGCCCTTCATCATGAATGCATTCACCATGTCTTGCAATGCCTCTGTGAGCATGGCCTGTCCCTGAAATTATCCAAATGCTCTTTCGACACCCCTCGTATGGAATACCTCAGTCTCGTCATTGGACAAGGCAAGATCAAGATGGACCTCACCAAACTCAAAGCTATCCAGGATTGGAAACCCCCCTCCTCTGTCAAAGCAGTCCGGTTGTTCATGGGCTTTGCCAACTTCTATCGCAAATTCATATTGGACTTCTCCAACATTATCGTCCCGCTTAACCTCCTCACTTGGAAGAATGAACCATGGGCCTGGACTGGCTTCCAACAACGCACATTCGACCGGCTGAAGAAGATCTTTTCATCCGCTCCAGTACTCCTCATTCCAGACATTGCCAAACCATTTTCTATCATGTCTGACGCCTCCCTCATCACAGCCATAGCAGTCCTCATGCAAACTGATGCCAATGGTGACCCTCATCCCTGTGCTTACTTCTCTCACACCTTCAGCTCCGCAAAGCATAACTACGATATCTACGACTGTGAACTCCTTGTGGTTATCCTTGCCCTCACAGAATGGCGCCAGTATCTACAGGGTACCACCCATCCAGTCACCATCCTCACCGACCACAAAAACCTATCCTACATCAAAGACCCCCAGAAACTCTCCCACTGACAAGCGCACTGGTCTCTCTTTTTACAGGACTTTGACATTGTCTGGCATGTCCTACCTGGCACTAAAATGGGACCAGCTGACACACTCTCCTGCAAGGATCTAGTCGACACCTCCTCTGACAACGCTGATGCCTCCATTGTTCCCGACCCAGTTGTCATTAACGCCCTCGATCTTACCCTCACACATCACATACAATTGTCCTCCCTCACTGATCCTCTTGTACTCAAAGCCATCCGCAGTGTCCAGGAAGGCTCTCCCCTCTTCCCTCACTCTGCTCTGGAAGACTGGACTTTTAATGCGGGACACCTGTATTATAAGGGACGTCTGTATGTTCCCCCTGCCAATCGCTCTGCTCTACTCCACGCACTCCACGAATCCCCCATCACCGGTCATGCGGGACGCTTCCACACTAAAGCCCTGGTTGAACGGGACTACTGGTGGCCTGGCCTCGCTACCTTCGTCTTCTCCTTCATCGCCGGATGCACCATTTGCCAATCCACTAAAGTCAATACTCATCCCACCGTTCCTCCACTCTCCCCCATCGTGTCCACCACTGCTCTCCCATTCAAACAGCTGTCTATGGATCTTATCATGGACCTTCCCCTTGCCGCAGGACATGATTCCTTGTTGGTCGTGGTCAACCATGGCCTTTCGAAGGGGGTAATTTTATGCCATTGTTCGAAAACTATTGATGCTCTTGGCATTGCCAATCTGTTCTTCCACCATATATTCAAACAGTTCGGACTACACGACTCCATTATCTCCAATCATGGCCCACAGTTTGCCTCCACCTTCACCAAAGAACTCACTCACCTCCTGAAATATGATGTTTGCCTCTCCACTGCCTACCACCCCCAAACTGATGGACAAACTGAACACACCAATCAGGAGATCGAGATGTACTTACGCATCTTTTGCGGCAATAACCCATCATCCTGGCCCGACCTTCTCAACACCGCCGAGTTTCATCATAATTCCATGCCCCATAGCTCCACCAAAGTCTCCCCATTCTCTCTTCTCCTTGGCTACGAACCCCATTCCTACCCCCCCTTGGCAAAATGTTCCTCCCTGCCCTGGAGAAACATCTCACACTCCTTGACAAAGCCTATGATGAAGCACTGGCCGTGCATGACTCAGCCTGTTGGATCATGACCACATGATCAACCTGGAGCTTCTCCCCCTGGAAAGTTGGAGATAAGGTCTGGTTAGAGACCTCCAATCTCCGCATCAACTACCCCTCTCGGAAACTCACCCCCAAACACTTGGGCCCCTTTGAAATCACCCAGGTACTATCACTGCTTGTATACCGCCTCCAACTACTGCCCACATGGAAAATTCATGACATCTTCCACACCTCACTCCTATTGTCCTATCGCAAAACACCCACCTTCGGTCCTAACTTTACCCGACCGCCACCAGATCTTATCAGATCTGAAGAGGAGTATAAAGTCAACAAGATTGTGTCTCACCAGGATGCACCAGGACGTCGCAAGTACCTGACTGCATGGAAAGGCTATCCTTCGTCAGAAAACACCTGGGAACCCGAGTCTAATCTCCACCACACTCCCAATATCCTATCCGCTTATAAACTGTCTCGAAACTTATCCCCTTCGAATTCCCCTCAGTATATGCCCATTTGCCATGTCCTTCTCCTTCTCCTCCTCTTCCAACTCCTCTCACCTTGCCTCGCCCATCTGTTTGCGTCCAGTCTTCCCATGCCATCTCCCCGTCCGCTTTTTACATCTCCTGTACACCATGATCCTTACTAATAGGCATCTCCTTGGTATCGTCGAACAAATGCCTCTCTTCCGGCTCGACGAGGTTTCCCAGGAACTTGTTCACCTCTTTCTAGACGTCTCCTCCATACAGATGTACCATGCCCAAGCTACTCCTAGTGACCTACCTGCTGCCTTCGGCGCTCCTATGCGCCTACTTATTAACAACGCCCCCACCCGTATTTTGACTATACTCCATCTTCATGGCTTTGCCAACTTTGTAGAACGTATTCCCACTCATGATATTTATACCACTTTTCGGTGTATCTTCCTCTGTATGGCCCCTGACGAACGAACCTGCTACATATGCTCCACACTTTCCCCTTCTCCACCGCCACTCCCCATCCCTGCTCCCGTATTCTCTGCTCCCCCTGATCCCACCTTCATCTCCACACTTCCCCCTGCCATTGCTCTCATCGATCGCATCTCTTTGCCAGTCCTTTCCGAGACATCCACCGCTGCTGAACCTCCTGCCGTCGACCCCTTTGATGGCACCTGTCATGACAACGACTCTATCCAGACAATCCATACCTGGGTTGCCCATACTGAGGCTGGCAACGTGTTCTTCTCTCCTACCCGTGTAGTTTCCTCTGCCCTTATCCGTCCCCCCATGTCCACCCTCACCGAGTGCTTTCAGTGTCACGCTCTGGGTCACTATCGCAAGAACTGCGTTCATTATTCCTGCCCTCACTGTAACATACCCACCCCAGGCCATGCTCAATCTCATTGTCTCTGCAACCAATGCAACGTTTGCAGTCATTGGGGACATAGTGCCAGGTTTTTCCCCGGTCTCCCATGCTCATGCTGCGCTCAATTTGGGCACGTACTTGTTGACTGTCCATTCGAGAACTTATCGGCAGATCAGGCTGAGGATATTTATGGAGATAACCAATTGCTTATCTGCCCCGGAGGTAACCTTTAGAGGGTTTACGAAGAGGATCGAGCCAGGGACTCGATTGTTAGAGGGGGGTAATGTTACAGTCATACTGTTGCATCAGTCCATTTTTCTCTTTTCCTTCGCCTATTCAGACCCCGGCCCCTGCTGGGAGCACTACCTTTTCGTTGTATCGCTGACCCAGCAGCTCCTTTATTCCGCCTTCTGGCCTGACACCGTTCCTTCAGATCCTACCGGAACAGGCCCCAGACTTCATTCTTGATTATCTTGTACATTTCTATGGACAGCTTCTCTCCTCCACCGCTTCTCTCACAACAGCGTCGTCTCTCTGCTACTTTCCCACTGACTCATACGTATTTACCAATCTGCAGTAGTTCCATCTGTTTCTACGGACTTCTGTTGCTTATGTACAGCCTAGTACTTATACTGCTGCTGCCTGTATTCTACTCTCTATTCTTGATCTGCGCAACCTAGCGTCATATCTTGAACCACCCTCCGGACTTCTATTAGCCTCTGTACACTATTGAAGTACTTTGTGAGTTCCAAGGTGATTCCTTGCGAACCTCCCTCGTATCTCTTTGACCCAATGACCGCTCCGTCGTCCACCCCCTCAGATTGAACCTTGGCAACTCCCGACGTTCTGGATCTTCTTTGCGATGCTATGCGTAACAGAGGGCAACAAATGGAAAATGTCATTCTGCACACAATATGGATCCTATGAGTGGCTCATGATGCCCTATAGACTTACAAACACCACTGCAGCATTCCAGCAGTTCATCAACACCATCTTCACAAACTTACTAGATGTCTACATGATAGTTTACTTGGAAAACATTCTTATTTTCTTCTCAGACAAGGCTACTTATAAGGAGCATGTCTGGGAGGTCCTTTGTTATCTTCACAAACATGAACTATATGCTAAACCTGAAAAATGCAAATTCCACACTAATACTACTGAGTACCTTGGCTACATCCTCTCTGGCTGGACTTATGATATCCATAGAGAAAGTCAAAGCTATCAAAGATTGGCTGGAACCTTGGAAGATCTGTGATATTCAGTTCTTTTTAGGATTTACAAATTTCTATAGGCATTTCATCCACAACTACTCCCACATCATCATTTTGCTCACTTGCCTTACCTGCAAGGGTATCCTATGGCAGTTCTCTAACACCTGTTAGACCACCTTCCACAACCTCAAGAAGGCATTCACCTCCACTTCTATCCTTACCCATTGGGTTCTGGACACCCCCATTATTGTAGAAACCAATACCTTTGACTATGCCATCACAAATATCCTCTCCATCTATTGTGTAGATAAGGAAATCTACCCTATCAGATACTACTTCAGGGCACTCCACTCCACTGAACTCAATTATGATACCCACAACAAGAAGCTACTCACTATTCATGAGGCATTCTGGACCTGGCATCACTATCTAAAAGGTTCCACTTCTCCAGTAGACATTGTCATGGACCACAAGAATCTTGAGTATTTTACCACAATGAAGCTCCTCACCTACTGGCAGGCCTGGTGGTTGAAGTTTCTCTCCCAATATAACATGGTGATCTACTTCCACCCTGGACATCTTGGAGCTAAGCCCAATGCTTCAACTAGACAATGGAACATCTATCCAAAAGAGAGGGATAAGGACTATGCTTGCATCAATCCCCACAACTTCTGCCCCATCTTCACTTAGGAACAGCTTGCATCATTTCTCCAAGCCATCTACCTCAAATCTCCAGTACTCCAGGCTAGTGTCATGTTTGACCAGAAGAAACTTCATAATAACACTCTTTCCACACTTCTCTCTGACCCCCTTGCCTCAATCCACCTCTCCAAGGCACCTTCCATAGACTCCCACTGGTCTGTCAACCCTGATGGCTTTTTCTGCCTTGATGACCACATATATGTTCTGAACTTTGACGACTTTCACCTGCATGTACTCTGCTTCAAGCATGACCATTTTGTATTTAGTCACTTCAGTCAGAACCACACCTTGGAACTGATTCAGAGAGAGTACACCTGGCCCAGAATTCAAACCTTTGTTAAGGAGTATGTTTCTTCTTGTACAGCTTGCCCTTATGCCAAAGTTCCTAGACATAAGCCATATGGACTCCTGAAACAGCTCCTCATCCCTGAAAAACCCTGGAACTCCATCTTCATGGATTTCATCAAGCAACTCCCTGCCTTCTCTGGTTTCACCGCTATTCTCATCATTGTTGACCACCTCACCAAGCAATGCATCTTCATTTCAACTGATGACAAAATCACATCTCCAGAAGTTGTTCCTTCTCCACATGCTCTCCAAGCATGGAGTTCCTTCCCACATCACCTCTGATCAAGGCATCAAGTTTGTCTCTCACTTTTTCTGCTCTTTAGGAAAGGCCCTAGACATTCATCTCCACTTCACCTCCAGATACCACCCTAAAGGCAATGGACAGACTGAGTGCATGAACCAGACCCTTGAATAGTACTTGCAAGTCTATTGCAACTACCAACAGGACAACTGGTCCAAACTCCTGCCCCTAGCAGAGTTTGCCTATAACAACACTCCAAATACTACTACCAGCATTTTCCTATTTTTTGCCAATAAGGGTTACAACCTGAACATCACTGTCCATCCAGAGAAGAACCTCACCTCCTCTAAAGTTATAGAGTACACTGCCAACCTTGATTCCCTACATAAATACCTCCATGAGGAGATAGCTGCCACACAAATCTGCTATCAAGGACTGGCTGATGCTAAATGATCTCCAGCACTGGACTTTCAGGTCAGCATCCAGATCTTCATTAAAGCTAAGTATTTCTAATTGACTTGCCCTTCCAAGAAGTTGTCAGAGAAAAACCTCAGCCCATACCCAATCATAGCTAAAGCTGGCACATATTCCTTTACTCTTTGCCTTCCTGACTACATGAAGTCCATATATTCTATCTTTTATGTCTCCCAACTCAAGCCTACAGTCTCCAATACCATCCTGAACCAGACTCAACCTCCACCATCTCTGGTCAAGGTTGAAGGCGAACTGGAATATGAGATAGTAAAAGTACTCAACTCAAAGATCAACTGTTGAAGATGCTGTTACACTTGACCCAGATAGGGGCAAGCATAGCCTTCATTTGCAAGGCAATGTTGATTGAAGTGTAAGCTTGATAAGACACAGGATGGCTTAGAGGTGTAGGCCTGACTAAGGAGCAGCTGTCAAGAGACTTGGGAACTGGGAAAGGAATTGGTTAAGGAGTGAGGTTAGGTGAATGACAAGATGGACTCAAAGTAGGCAGATCATTTGATGTATTGCCAAGGAGAACTAGCTTGTAGTTACTGGTGTGTGCAACCAGTGTTATGGATAAATAACAACGGACTTACTTTTTCTTTTTCATTCTTTTATCTCATCTTATCTAACAGACACGTGACGCTTCACTTTCACTCTTGTCACGGTCGCCCTACACGGACAACCTCTTATCTTCTAACCTGTGCCAGACACAGCCCTTATCGCTTATCTATGACACGAGGCTGAGCCTTATCTTATGCTCTTCCATTTCTATGCCTCATGCCTTTCCTTATCGCACATGCATTGCATGCATGTTTATGCTTCTCTACTTATCTCCACGGATCTGCGATCCATCATGACTCACGATCCATGCCCTAGACACATGTCACGCTTCTCATGACTCCCCATGACCCTGATACATGAGTAAGACCTCATGTTCTATGCTTCTAACATGCACAGGCAGCATGTTCATGCTTCTACGCCACTTGATCCATGCACAGGAGGCATGTATGGCTATGGCCTTCCATTCCACACAGCCCTAAGGCTGTCCTCCTCATGGTGATACACACGGACACCGCATGTTATGACCATACACGGACTTTGTATCTTAGATCTAGTATAAACATGTACATACAGTAGAGTAGTATATAAAGGCCCAGAGCCAGCCAAGGGACCTCAGTTTGTCCTCTTGGTTTTCCCCCTCCAACCTTGG
>JBBPTZ010000762.1:0-15335 GCA_038094315.1 Phylloporus cf. tubipes
TGATGTTCGCGGATGACGCATTCCTTGTCCTTGATAAGCTATGGGAAACGGGCGTTGGGAAAAGTTCCGTCGTCAATCCCCTCGCAGGAAAGCCGGTCGCAAACGCCTCCTCTGACATCGAAGATAGTACTTCAAAGTCCACAAGATATACCGTTCCGCTAAGGGACACCGAAGTCCGAATCTGGAATACCGTTGGCCTTGAGGAACCCACGATAGGGGCCAACGGATAGTAGTAGCAACCCGCCAAGACGGCACGCCAACTGCATCCCCACCACAATGACGAGCCAACGAGCAACTCAGCGGCACCACGACGGCGACGACACCAAGGGCGAGGGTGGCGCAACGTTATTTTAGCATTCATTTGCGTCGTACTCGAAAATTCAACGCTTTATTTGACGATGCATGGCGTGGCGTGGCTTGGAGTTATTCTTCCCTAAGCTGATATTCACGTATCTTCTTGAAATCGATCTTGACGGGCTGAACGGATGCGTCAGCGAAACAGCCGACAGTAAACGCCAAATGCATTGCAAGCTGACTACTGACAGTGCGTACCGGTGCATGAGATCCAGCGCAATCGAGACGAACCGGTCCCAGTGGCGGAGAAACACCACAAGCGATGTGATCGCAACTTGGAAGATCTGGTTTCTTGAAAGACAAGATTGCTCAAAACGGCAGCAATGGATGGAGTTCAAAAGTTCAATGGGGAGTCCGAGCCCCGTGCATGTTTTAGACCTAGTAAATCCCGAAGAGTGCGACACGCAAGTGAGCTGATAACATGGTCTTTATCATGTGTAGAACGTACGTCCTAGCGTTGGTATCCCATCGATTTGGAAGCGGTTTCGGTTGTAGAAACTCTGATATAAATCACCCATAATTATGAACACAAGTCTACTTCCAGATGGTCGAGTCCTTGTCGCGCTTGATCCAAAAGCAGGAAAAGTTGAACTTGCAAGTTCTTCGACCTGTTCAAGCCGAAAGAGGAAATGTTACATGCTGCACGTGGCACGCGTCCCATTGCGCACGCCGAAAAGTCACCGTCGTCGAGACTCCACATCCACATCCACGTCGCTCCTTCAAAGACAGTCATGGTGAGATTCAATCCATGTAAAAGGTTTCTGTTTCGGCTCACGATCCCACACACGCAAGTCAGCATTGTTCAACTTTCAATCGCTCCTCCTCGTCATCCTGCTCATGATCTGTACATGCACGTACGTGCGCGCCGTCGCACCTCGCCTGATTGACAGGAACAAGGACGGGTACGTCCATTTCCTCAGCGTGTTGTCCCCCGTTATTGACGTCCTACCAGGATCTTTGGATTATTCTTCATGTCCGCGCGTATAGGTGCGTAGCCCTTCCCCAGGGACCGATCACAACGCATCACACATTTTAAACACAGGAGAGCGTCTCTCGCCGTATGTGGCACTGGCCTGCGTGGCGATGGCCGTCACTATACTGCTACAGTAGATGGATGGCCTACCATGTAATTTTCCGTCCGTTCGTCGTAAAAAGCAACCGCGTCAGGCTTCGCCACACTTTTTGCCCTAGGCGCCACACCAAGAACGTCTTTCTTACTTGTCTCCATCCCTAACGTGGCGGACGCACTTTTTTTATGCGATACGCCAAGTAGACACGCATCTATCGATGTTGACACTACGGTGAGAAACGTTTATTTGGGCATAATGTATGACGTTATAGAACCGAAGAAAGGGTGTACGGTATGTGCCACGTATTGACGGTTCGTGCAAGCCAAGGTAAATGAACAGACACGATCACGACAAGACTGCTGGTATATGGGTGCGATTGGTCTATCATAGAAGGAATCAAGTCGGCACGAAGCGAAGAAAAACGGATCAATAAGGTTGCGTGACGCTCGGACTTTTATGCTACTTGCCACATTTCCAAGAATAGGTGTCATGCAAAGGGTAAAGCTCCACGTCTGCGCCACCCATATATGTATGGGTTTTCACCCACGGCAAAGAATTTGCTCCCCATTCCAATTGGTGTCCAGAGGACCCGTCTGCTAAGGTCGCGAGCGAGACCAGCTCCGCTTGCCGCGATCGTAATCTTGATGATCGTATCTGTTCGGTCGTCTGTCGTCCGATGAACGACGCCGATCGTGATTGTATGCTCCACATCGACCATCTGGATTCGTGCTCTCCGAGATGGGTGATCTCCCGAGTGGTTCCGCCCGTACAAAGTTTCCCGGGCGCACAGAGCCCCGTGGAGCACTTGGAATCGTCGCTGGGCGTTGTGGGAGAGCATGCCAACCAGATGATGAAAAGTTTGTGATAGGTTGTTGTGAGGTCACATTTCCTGACATGTCCAAACCAGGTGATGATTGCCACTGGCCATTTGGCCCATGTGCCTGGTTTGGCCTTGGCTGTGTACCCCCAATGTTTCCATTGTAAGAGCCATATGGTATGCCAATACCATATCCTTGGGATGCATGTCCTGAGCTATTGGCACTGCCAGTGTTGACATGTCCAGGAATGGGGGGAGGCATTATGGAATGACCAGTAATCCCACCTTGTTGCCAATTTTGCCCAACTGCTGTCTGATTCACAGTATCATTACTGATACTTTGAGCAGGACCACCAAGTTGTGGGAATTGCGAACGGAGAGTTCGCAATACCCCTTCGAGCTGCGCGGGGACATGGCGTTCTTGCCCTGAATTTGCAGGTAATGGTTGTGACGAGGGTGGGACGGATGGAGGGGGGAAAGGTGGAAGGGGGAGAGGATGTTGCAATGGCACTGTTGACTGGGACTGAGATAGAGCGGGATCCTGTCGAGTCGCAAACAGTGCTGTTGGGGCATTGGGACCAGAGGTAGATGTTGTCCTCGTTTCATTAGGTGTGCTCACAGAAGGAAGCTGCATGCCACTGAGTTGCGCCTTGGCAAAGCGGATCGGTGCCAGCCTGTCAGCTGCTGATAGTGTAGCCGGGGAATTCAGCGAGGCCATCTGCGGTGATTCCACCTTTACTGTAGTGCCTGTCTGTACGGTCGGGGGAGGATGGCGTGCGGCGTCTGGTGCGCTTGATCGCGTTGGTGCATTGTGATTATTTGATGTCAACGGCTGAGGCGGGGGTGTCCGGGTGCGCGATGGTTGCGTTCGGGACGCAGGTAGAGGTGGCTTTTTGGGTGGGGCAGGGGGAAGGTTTGACAAAGAGTTATTGGTTGTGCGAGACGACGTCTTCGGGGGTCCAGCAGTGGGAACTGGTGCGACTGCCGCCTTCGTCGTGCCATTCGTTTTCTGATAACTCGTACTTTTTGATGACTTGACAGCTTGAATACAGATCAATAATTGGTAAGCATTTTTTAGCCAAAACACTCCAACCTTCAGCGGCCGTTAGACCAGTTGAATTCTTGACGGGTTTCACCTTTGGAATGGGCTCCAAGTCCGACTCGTCGGAGTACGCAACTCGTTTGCGCTTCGCGGGTTTGGCCGCTGCCACTGCTAAAGCGGCAGGCCTGTCTCCGTCTCCGTCGCTCCTGAGTTCAGATACCTTGACCTTCGTCATAAATTCCACCAAATGTTTCGTGACACGAGAGTTGGAACGGATATCCTTGTGGGAGGCACGTACGTCCTTCCTCATCTTCTCGATGGCAGAGGATATCTGCGTGAGCGATAGAGTCTGCCTCTTCAAGTAAATCAAGACCCCAATCATGACAAACTCTATAGGGGAGACACGAGTAGGACGATTGAGAGATCCACTGTATTTTTTGTCACGGGCTAAGGTTACAAAGATCCGGAACGTTTCATGTAAGTCGACACGAAGTTGGGTCGCCACGGGTTGCGTCTTCTGGAGCCATTTCTCGAGGGTCTTGGTCCCTGGGACCGCGGTCTTCGGATGGTTCTCGATAAGATAACCAATGGTAGCCAGGCACTGAAAGTCTCGTCCACGGGCGTGACCCCAGTCAAGATAACCTTCGAAACCTTCTTCACCAAGAACCTGGTTTTGAATCTCGCGAATAACCGTAGACCACGGACCAACAAGTGCTTGAAGTCGTTCTGTTTCCAGTACATTGCATCAGCATCAACAGCAGACCCAGTAAAGCGCACCTGCAGGTGTGAGTGCAACGCCCAACTGAACTCTCTACACGAAAAACTACAGTGAGGATTTGATCGATGTAGGAGGTTGCTTTTGCTTGCCTGAAAAATTTCTCGTTCTTGGTCATTGTCCAACCCTGTATATTCGACACAGACAATCTGTTTATTTGCGAACTGGGTTCTCAGGTATTGCGGAAGGAGCTTCCGCCTGGTATTTGTTGCAGATGACTTGAACCAAAGCTTCTCGTTGGTAAATCTGCGCAGATGTTTTGAACACGAACAAAGTAATGGTAATGAGATACCCACGAATCTTTATCTAGTGATCACACGAGGAATGATCAGTAAACTGTCCGAGTCTGGGCGTTACACACAAACGCGACTGACGCGGTATCTGTATCGAGTAATCTGTCAGTGCGCACAGTGCTACTAGATTTTACAACACACCTGTCCATCAATGAATCTTAATCGGAATGAGGAACTACTTAAACTTCCGTAGTAAAAACATAAGCTTACCTTTGGATCGAGGTCAGACGCTGTTTCCCATCAATACAGGTTCGTAATTCACTCCCGTCATCTTGGAAGGTGACAGCTGTATAAGTCGTTGTCAAACCTGATATGGTCAGCGCGCGGTGATTCACATACCAAATATTATCGGGGGTATATAGTAATTGCGCAGTATGGAATCAATCAGTCCAGATTGCTTTTCTTCTTGCCATACGACGTCTTTAAAAGTGAGCTCGTGAGATCAAGCCACAACGCTGGCAACACGTTACACAAGCAGACGGCTCACCCCGCTGGTATTCTGGATCAAGGTCTATGGAATTTTCGATGATTTGGTCTGTCAGCAGGTAAGCAACGAGACACAAATTCTAATCCATGCCTACGACGTACCATACAGCGACTTGGCGGTATACTGCGCTGTTCGAGGTGCACGGAGAACGTTCGTGATCTTGTACTCTTTCGGTCCTTTCTTTTTGGAGGTTCGTTTTGCGAGTGGTACGTCCTCTTCGGAGGACATGTCGGTCAAGTCGGAGATATCCGAAAGCGACATCTCGAAGGCAAGTTGTTGTCGAATCAATCAGACTATCTGATGCGGCTACAGTGAAAACCGTGGACTAGAACTTGACAGGTCAAAGGTTCTCCAATTGTGAGCTATGAAAAATTTACAGTATACGCTGACTTACAAGTAAAGAACCGCGTCAAGTCCGGTGAAGTAATGTGGTCGGAGGTGAAGAGAAAGACGGGGCGTGTTCAGCGGATTTGAATTTCGTCGAGATTTGTCAGCAGCTCATACTCCAAACTTACTTTTCGATAGGTAGCTCCTTCGTCGCAGAAGGAATTATATGTGCCGTTGAACATACCACCAGACGAGGAAGGGTGTCCGACGGGTGACATATCGCAGATATCCATGATGTGATAAACGCAAGCGCTGTGAAACAGACGCTGGTCATCAATAGCACGTGACTTCAGTGTTTTGAAACTCCGTTTGAATTCCTGGACGCGTCGCGTCGCATTTCGGATTGAACGCGAACTCAAAGGATGCGTATAGAGGAACTGGTGATTGAAGGTAGTTTGCACAATCCATTCGAGTTTCACTCTAATCTTATGTGTAGGATTCAAGTCTTATCCAGTGCGGACGCAGATAACGGGGTGGGATCCTTCGTTTAACGCGATCACCGGCTTGAACGGGTCGGGCAAGTCAAATATCCTAGACGCGATATGTTTCGTCCTTGGAATCACGAACATGGCTCAGGTGCGTATCGTCCGTCTGTACTGGATCCAAATGTCAACTTCGTCTCTGTAGATGCGTGCCCAAAACCAACAAGATCTCATTTACAAACGCGGACAAGCTGGCGTCACCAAAGCGAGTGTTACCATCGTTTTCGACAACTCCGATCGGGAAAAAAGTCCAGTGGGATTGGAGGATTATAAGCAGATCACGGTCACACGTCAGGTCGGCTACTTAATACAAGGATCCGACGTTTGCTAACCCATTGACGAGCGAAGATTGCGCTTCCGAACATATCAAAGTACCTGCTGAACGGGCACAAATCGACTCAGCAAACAATCCAGAATCTTTTTCAGAGCGTCCAGTTGAATATCAACAATCCCAATTTCCTGATTATGCAAGGTCGCATCACCAAGGTCGGTCATCCGCATTTGCGCTAGGATTACTTACAATAAACCCGTCAGGTCCTTAACATGCGACCACAAGAGATTCTCGGCATGGTAGAGGAAGCGGCCGGTACTCGCATGTTCGAAGAGCGTAAAGACAAAGCCAAGCGGACGATGGACAAGAAGGACAAACGCGTCCAGGAACTCAGTTCAATCCTCGTCGAGGAGATTTCGCCCAAGTTGGAGAAATTTCGCGCGGAGAAACGGCAGTTCCTCTTGTGGCAAAAGGAGCGGGCAGAACTCGAGCGAGTCGGGCGCATGCTACGGGCGTGGGATTGGACCGACGCCAAGAGAAAGGTCGAGATGGCAGGAGAGGCCGTCGAAAACAAGAAGACAGAGAAAGAAGCTATCGATAAGCAGAGGAAAAGGCTACAAAAGGAGTGCGCGGCGGCAGAGAACATGCACGAAGAAGTCAGCAAGAAACGCGAAGCGGAAAGGAAGAAGGGCGGGAAGCTGAAGAAGATGGAGGAAGAGGTCGCCGAGTTGGACAAGGAGCTCGAGAAGTTCCATACTCAGATTCAGCTCGCGAACGGCAACATCGACGAGGAGAAAAAGAGCGTCGCCACCTCCCGGCAGGAAGTCCAGCACTTGCGCGATTCGCTCGAGGATAAGCGGGGTCAAGTCGGGCAACTCGAAAACGCTTATCAGAGCGTGAAATCATCTCATGACGCAACCCTGGCCACCCTGGCCAACTCCGAGGAACTTCTTCAAACGTTACTGACCGGCGTGACGACGTCCAACACTGGGAACACGGGGGGAGGTTATATGGGTCAAATTGCAGAGGCGAAGGCGCGTTTGGCACAGGCCGCCGCCAAGGAAGAACAGAACCGTCTGAAGCTTTCGATGAACGAGAAGGAGCTAAAGGTACTGGAGGCGAAGTGGAAAGATGTGGAGAAGGACGCTCAACAGGGACAGCAGAACCTTGCTAGGATGCAAGGGGAGCTTGACAAGTTGAAGCGTCAGTTGGCTGAATGTGGCTGGAGCGCCGAGCAACAGCAGCAATGCGACATCGAGCTACGTACCGCCCGAGGCGAAGTCAACCAGCGGACAGAGGCAGGGACAATCTACGAAGCGCTCGACAATTGCTAATACTCGTTTCAGGCGCGCGATGCTGTTAAGCACCGTCTCTCCAACCTGACCTTTGACTACGCGTCGCCGCATCCCAATTTCGACCGCAGCAAAGTTAAAGGTCTCGTTGCCACTTTGACCTCTGTCCCTCCCGAGCACTCTAACAAGGCAACCGCGCTCGAGATTGCCGCGGGCGGCAAGTTATACAATGTCGTCGTCCAGGATGAACGCGTTGGAAAAGACCTTCTCCAGAATGGAAAGCTCAAGAAGCGCGTGACGATAATACCCCTCAACAAGATCAACGCCTTCACGCTCTCCGCGCAGGTACGCGCATATATGTGACACGAATCCGTCGCGACTCAAACTGTCTCGTAATCCCAACAGAAGCTAGCACAGGTCGAACACTTCGCTCCTGGGAAGGCGAATGTCGCGCTGTCACTTATTGGATACCCCGACGAAGTTGCTCGCGCTATGGCCTACGTATTTGGCGACACCATCATATGTTCTGACGCTGAGGCCGCCAATGCCGTCACCTTTGGTGCCAAGGTCCGCTCCGTAACTCTTAACGGCGATGTCTACGACCCGTCTGGGACACTCAGTGGTGGGGCACCGCCTAGCGGAAGCGGTATGCTGTTGAGAGTCCAAGAATTATTGGAAGCAGAGAGAAGCCTAGATCAGGCCCGGGCTCGACTTGCGGAATTAGAGAGGGGGGAGGGAGCAGGACGGGAGAGAAGAGAACGGTGGAAGAAGCTAACAAGAGACCTGGAAATCAAGGAACACGAACTTCGCTTGTTAGACGAACAAATCGGAGGAAGCAACGCTGCGAGAGTGAGTGAAGGTTTCTTGTGATACGGTGGGTTTTACCTAATGCACAAATAGCTCGGTGCTGAGGTCGAATCTCATAAACAAGCCATCGTTGACCTTCGAAATGCTGTTCAAGCCGCAAAGGACGAGCAAAAGGCCGCTGACGGGGATGTCAAGAAACTCGAAAAGGACATGCGCGAGTTCAAGGACAACAAGGAAGGCAAGATTAACGAGCTGAAAGTGAGAGCCCCGCGTATTCTTGCTGTCCTTGCTCACCACGCTTCTGTAGAGCGAGATATCTAAGCAAAAGACCGCCCTTCAGAAGCAAGCCGTCGTGGTGAAGACGCGGCAGAAAGACCATCAAACAGGGGTATTGGAACTAGGTGAGTGAAACTTGCATCCATTCCACTGGGTCTGATGCGTTCCCACTTCTTAAGAACAGATGGAAAGCGATATCCAAGCTGCAGATGCCGCGATTCAAAACGCGCTTGCTCAAATTGACAAGCTACAGAAAGACGTCGGCAAGATTCAGGATAAGTTGGCCAATGTTGCCGTACGTCGCATATTGATTGCCAGCATATTTCCTGAGTTGATCCGTTTTCAGGCCAAGCACGCGAAAGCGGAAGCCAGACTACAAGAAGAACGCGCAACCCTTACTCAGTTCGACAATGAGCTGAAGGAATTGGAGGAGGCCATAAGAGCGCAGAAGAAGGGCATCTCCGAGGCTGAGCTGAACGCAAAGCGTTTAGAACATGATATAGGCGCTCTGGAAAAGGACAAGATCGCTCAGGCTGGCGCCATGGCGAGTCTCGAGAAGCAGTATGATTGGATTCGTGAGGAATGCCAGTAGGTAACACATCAACCGCGCCAATGTATGCCATTAATGTATCCAGGTCGTTTGGAAAGCCGGGCTCGCCATACGATTTCGATTCGGTCGACATCGGGACTCTGTCCAACAAGGCGGACGAACTAGAGGCACGGCAACGCGGTATGAAGAAAAAGGTCAACCCCAAGGTCATGAATATGATCGAAACGTGAGTGCAACTCCCAACCTTCGTGATTAGTGCCTGTCGCCCGCTTACCTCTTGGCGCCAGCGTGGAGAAAAAAGAAAGCGAGATTAAGAAGATGATGACGACTGTACTGAAAGACAAACAAAAAATCGAGGATACGATCGCAGAGCTGGATCGCTATAAGCGAGATGCTCTCCAGAAAACTTGGGAAAAGGTCGATGGGTATGTACCCTGCCTCTCGCAACGCGAAAGGTACCATCGACGCCGCTGTGCAGGGATTTTGGCGCCATATTCGCAGAATTGCTACCCGGAAATTTCGCGAAATTACAACCTCCGGAGGGGCAAGATTTGATGCAGGGCCTGGAAGTGAAGGTCCGACTCGGATCCGTGTGGAAGCAAAGCCTCACGGAACTTAGTGGTGGTCAACGGTGCGTCACCGTTCATGTTGTGTTGGACCAAGTTCTTACAGAAGCGAAAACCAGTTCATTGATTGCGCTCTCTCTTATCATGGCGCTTCTCCAGTTCAAACCCGCACCCATGTATATACTGGATGAAATCGACGCCGCGCTCGACCTGTCACACACTCAACATATCGGTCAACTTTTCAAAAACCGATTCAAGGGTTCGCAGTTCATTGTCGTATCTCTCAAAGAAGGCCTCTTCACGAATGCCAATGTGCTGTTCCGGACACGTTTCCGAGACGGCACGTCTATTGTCGAACGGACAGCTGATAGATCAGGGTCTTCGTTGTATCGTAGCGCACAGCAGGGCGACGAGCCAGACGTTTCGCGGCCCGGGAGGTCGAGGCGACGGCCCGCGTAATGTAGAGCCTGGGTGCGCTTTCGATTGCTTTCGTGTTGTTGTAACTTTTGCTCAGATAATATGTACGACTATCTTCGCTTGCGTCTCAATGTATGTACCCTTTCCGAACGACGGGAATCACTAGGTTCTGGGTTGACAGAGTGGATGAAGGGTAGGTCGCGCCGCGTCATAGATTGAATTCCACCACGGCTCTATCATCTGCACTCAGAGAGAAGTCCTCCCTCCGCTCATTTACTTTCGCCTCTCCATGGCACGGGTTTTGACGACTTCACGATATCCTGACATTCAAACGCTGGGTGAGAACGTACATTTTAAATGGCTATACGGATGACTGGAGAGGCTACTTGCGAGCTGTAATGGCCTTACTTCCGAGGTCTCTTTCTATATCAATCGCCTTTTATCTGAGCGACAAATACTAGGTCTCTTTGGTATTCCTCCGGTCATTCCCGAGTGCGGCATGTTGCCTTGTCTAAACGCTTGACAATCATGTAAATTTACCACGCGCAGTAGTCTGCCAAGCACATTTTCTTTCAAGCTCCACGATTTCATTCTTTCAGCGATTGGGACTTCAGACATCCGTGCGTCGTCAACGGCACACGATGTCACGAAATCGTCGCTGGGAGGAACCTGCTCGCCAGGAGCAGGGCTATAGGCGCTCGTATTATGATGAAGATCACAGTGCCCGCAGGCGTTATGCACCACCCACCGAAATTCGCCCGAGGAGCAGCTTCAACTATTGGCGGGACGAATCCGTGGCGACGACTTCTCGTTACCCTCAGCGTTCGTATACGCGCGAGCGGTACAACGAGCAGAGGCGTGAGGACGGTCATTCGTGGCACGCCGAGTCTTCGTATTCTAGTAGACGTCGGCGCGATTTCGGACCTGTTCGCGATCGGGACAATCTGGAATCGTGGGACGACAGGTCTCTACCTCACCGAAATTCGTCACGCCGACCCTACTCAACGTACGCTCGACCGCCCTACGTCCCTCCGCCTACGTTTCGTGCAAAAGATTCAATAAAAGCTGCTTTACCATCTCCGAAACCTGCGGTTCCAGACCCTCCACGGACGATGTCGCCCACACCAACCAGGCCTTCCGATCAGCCACTACAACCAAACCCGGAATACCTTTCTCTTTCACGAGAGCCGTCACAAGTCTTGCACGACCCCGCCACAGCCCGCAAACTTCTCGTCCTTGATCTCAACGGCACCCTCCTCATCCGTTCACCTCGATCCCGGTCTTCATCCGCACCTCGATTACGGCCCGTACAACCACGTCCGTATATGCAGTCATTCCGACAGTATCTCTTTTCCCCTGAGACGAAAGCATGGCTGGACACGATGGTGTGGTCCTCCGCGCAGCCGCATAGTGTGGATGACATGGTGGACAAGGTGTTTGGAACCACCAAGGGCGAACTCAAAGCAGTATGGAATCGCAAGAGTCTCGGGCTTTCGGAAGTGGACTATCGTGAGTAGTTTTCTTGACATGTCCCTCGCGACACGTGGCCTGATCAGTGTTGCGCTTTAGATCAGAAGACCCTTACCACGAAAGATCTTACGAAGCCATGGGACCTGTTCGCGTCAGCCCTCAGCTCCGAGAAGCGTTCCATGATCCCATCCCAATCTCAAATCGTCCATTCGGCGCTCACGTCACTGCTGCTCGACGACTCTCCTCACAAGGCGGCGCTCCAACCCTACAATCACGTATGCATACCAGAGTACGATAGTACGAGGAGACAGCATGATCTACGAACCTTTCTAGCTGCAAAGCAGACCAAGCAGGGAAAGTCGAGCAAGAAGGAAAAGTGGAAGAACCAGGTCGAGACGACCGTTCAGGCTGCCGATCAAAGGACTGCGGTGCCTCCCCTCGAAGGCCCTTTATCAGAATCAGTAGAGAAAGAACCGTATGATGCAACTTTGTTGGCGGTCATTGGTGTCCTCGAGACCATAAAGCTACAGAGCAATGTTGCGGGGTGGATCCGTAGTGGCGGCTTGTTGGGGGAGGGTGGTCCACCAGTCGTCATTAAAGCCAAGGGCGACAAGGCAGTCTCGAATGCGGTCGTAACAACTGGCAATGACGCATCCAGCACATCTGACCCTACTATGACCCCGGAGCAGGCCCATCTACAGTCGAAGATGTGGTTCGATGACTCATCGGTAGTAGCTGGTTGGGTTGCGCAAGGCCGAAGAACCTTGATGGAGCTGGACATTCCTATCACGCACGGAGTGACGGGTTAGTTACGGCTGAGGGTCGTCTTCTTGTACGGTATGTCCTTAATTCAGCGGTTGGACATCGCTCATTCCACCTTGTTCAGGGAGATACCTGCAGAGCATGCAACTAGATATCGTCGAGAACGGAGTTGACATCCGTCGTAGTTTGTTGCGTAATTGAATTGACGTCACGTAGCTGAAATTCCTCGACGTATGAGGGTGCGGTGGGTGTAACTTGGCCTCCTACAAAGTGCCGTACGATGCTGATGAACCCGCCCCAGAGTGAGTATTTTATGTTCGGCAGGTCCTTGAAATTTTCGAGCCATCGTTTTCGTCGCCGGATTGACTGATTGTCAGTCGGCATGTTCCTGGCCCCTGAAGGCCTGATCATGCAAGTCCAAGTCAGTGACATCGACTAGTGCTAACCTGGCAACTGGCATCCTTCTCAACCTGAGTTACCATAACAAGGGTTGTCAAGGTCAGCTGGGCCTTCCCCGCACTGACATATGATCGAGCCTATGAGGTTGGACCCAGGCTCGCCGCCCGAGTGATTCCCCCATATTACTGACTTACTCTCGATGTTCGTCTGCACGAATTCCCAGAGATGTATATGCATCTTCGTGATCACTCTTCTGATGACATCATCTGCCCCTGTAATTGCACAGAACCTCACCGACGCGCAAATATCCATCATTGGTCAACGACTCGCAGAGAAGGCCAACCATAGGCAAGTTTTCCCTTTGTAGACATGTACGGTCTCCCTGATTCTGACCTCACAGCTGGGAATACGGCACACGTTCCCAAGTTCTATTGGAGTACAATGCGTCGAGTTATTCTGTCCTCTCTTCCTCGGCAGTTCCCCCACCGCAGCAGATATCTCCTGACTTGACGAGTGCGCTTGGGGATGTATTTTCCATCGCACACACGATTGTTGCCGGTCGTTCTAAATCGAACGGAAATATTACCGGTCCACAACCACTTGTTCAAGACTCGAGCGCTGGGGATCCGGCTAGTATCGGTGTCGCCGTGCTCCTTGCAAACTGGACTGGACAAGGCGCATCGGACGGACTTGACTATTCTGGAGCTGCGCGAGATCAACTCGACTTTTTGTTCGAGAAGGCGCCCAAGACCCAGGATGGCGCCATCTCTCATCGCACGGAACAAGTACAGCTATGGTAAAGCCGGGTTCCCTTTGTCCGACCGCGCGACGTGGTCAACGTTGATTTCTTGTCCCAGGAGTGATTCTGTGTACATGGTGCCGCCGTTTCTGGCGTACTATGGCGTGACCACCGAAAATGTGACGCTATTGCAAGAAGCATACGCTCAAATTAGCCTACATCGCAAGTATTTACGAGATACGAATTCGCATAATCTGTGGAAGCACGTACAATTGGGTTCGTATGGAATAGACAACGGGTATTGGTCTACTGGTGATGCACCCCGCCTTGTTATCCAGGGAACAAGTGTTTGATGATCTTGACTTGATAGGAAATGCGTGGGCGGCAGCAGGGATGATTCGAGTCCTCGGAACGATCCAAAGGTCGCAGTACGCCGCTTCGCTCAAGCAAGAACAGCGGGATCTCGCCGGTTGGATCCAAGAGATCCACGGAGGGATGTACCGACATCAAGTACGCCCCATCCAATCCGTCATACATAATTCTCGCTGTTGATCGTCCCTCCTAACAGGATTCCAGTGGCTTGTTTCATAATTACGCAGACAACGCGTCGACGTTCTTGGATGCGTCGTCTACGGCACTTCTCGCGAGCACCGTTTATCGCCTATCTCTCTTGTGGGGGGTTCACACGCACCTCACGCATGCCGAGGTGTCGAGGAAGCGTCTATCGGCTCCTTTGGGTACCTCTGGGATGCTCCACTTTAGCGAGAGCGGTTGGCTGACGCCCGTCGTCGATCCGTACGCATACGGAATTCAGGGCGAGAACAGTCCAGAGGGACAGGCATTTATCATCTCCATGCAAGCTGCTTGGAAGGACTGGGTCGCGGATGGCGCCAAAGGTGTCAATGGCTCTCTGCGGGGCATAGTACGTTTTTCGAGCGCGTACGCTTGGTTGACGTGGTGTGTCGTATTCGGTGTGTTCGGGTTTGGGATTCAGATCTATTGATATCGGGCGGTCGGTTTACCTGGTCTGGCATGATCATAGTGCCGAGCGAACGCGTGGTCGTTGCCTGATACTCCTGGGGGGCCTCATGGTAGAGATAGTAGGTTGCCTATATGGGGAGCTACGGTACCTCGACTGATTCCATACCGGGAATCGGGTGAGATCAACCCGTGACCGAGCCGCCTGCGTGCACGCCGGACTATGTTGATTGGAACCGTTGTCCCTCGAGACGGGCACGCAACAATCTCTTCCCGGTCTGATCGGGCAATAGTTGTTGCGATAAGATGAGCAGTATGGCGTGCCACTGCCCTCTCGGTCATGCAGCACAGTGACATCCACGAATTCAGTCAGCCGTGCGGGGAAATGACCACAACTGCGGGCGTTCTGCGGAGCCGGGCGTACATACGAGGAAAAAGCTCTATCGGTGGAACGTCGAGTTGGAAATAACGCGCGGTCAACTTGTCAACAATCAGTCGTTACGTGCTACGGACTCATCTAAACCATCATCACGTATTTCTCATGGAGGTGCTCCAGCGAGGAAATCTATCTCAAAGTGGGGGCCACTGTAACCATAAACATATTTCCCGCCAAATGGAACCACCAACGCCAGGATCAGAGGCGTCACTGGATGCTGTGATGGGTTAGAACAGCTCGTAGCAATGCTGTGGACCCGATCACGGAGCGTACTCGGATGCCAGGGCACGCACTATCCCCAACGCGTCCCCCGTCGGCTCCGCATACCCCGTCGAATCCCCCACCTGCTCGTCCCATCGCTCCCCGATCCCGATCATCATGTCCGCAACCACACCCGCATCATACACCGTCCCATCCCGCTTGCTCGCCACCAAGTACCCCACAAACGCCGCCCACCGCGACGCATAATACCCGCGCACGAGACCGCCCCACTGTTTCGACGCATAATCGTTGATCTCGCCCCTCGGCCCCCAGAGCGTGATCTGGTTCCGGGCGGTATACTCGAGATAGGCTGCGTAGGTCGCGTTGCCGTGCGACCAGCTCCGCGCGGCGTCGAGCCAGGTGGAGAGGCGGAAGTACGGGCTCGTGAGCAAGAGATCGTCGAG
>JBBPTZ010000763.1:0-15328 GCA_038094315.1 Phylloporus cf. tubipes
CGTCGTCGTCGACACAGTGGGGGGCGTTGTCGTTGTCCGTCAACGACACGGTGGAGAGTGGATGAGACAGCGACCTGTCGTCGCGCTGGTAGTGGGGGCACGGTAAGAGCCGAGTCTTGCCGAGTCGCGGGTACCCGCGCTGTGGGTACATATGGGTATGGGTACTCAGAATCCATACCCATACCCATACCCACAAGTACCCATACCCCAAACCCACAGTGGGTACCCATACCCATGCAGATCCCTAGTCTCAGATCACTCTGGAGCGGCCCTCTGCCCTGAACTTGTGAGCAGATGGACAGAGTAGCCATAACAGGTCAAATGATGCCCTGTTCACCCCTTGTCAGGTTTGGTATGCCACCATCCTTTTCTTTCTCATACCATTTGCCACACGTTGTACCATTCTGTTTTCTTTCTTTTTCTATTTGCTACTCCACTCGCCTCCGTCTGCTTCACTTCACCTCACCTCAGACTGGAGTTTCTGAAGTTAAGTGTGACCCTTACCTTTGCCACATTTAAGCCTCGAACTCACTCCATTCCACCTCAGTTGTGTTTCCTGCTTAGCAGCACACTGAGTTGGCATTGCTGCCATTTACTTAGTCTGACATGGCTAACAATTGAAAAGGTGTGTTGGGGGAGGGATCTTGAACTGGAACATGTGCTGACAGATATCACAGGCATGTACATGTCTGATCAAAGCAAGTACACCATATATACTTTGAGTCATGTTTATGTCACCAAGTACTCACTGCAGACCTTGGTGCATCTGTGCGGTGGGGCATTATGTTAACACTTGTAAGAGGTGATAAATGTGCACCTTCCTGTCATCGTGAACCCGAGGCAAACCAAATAATGAGGTAATATACATGATATTTGTATTTAATACTTTGGTAGACCATCCAATTGTTTGTCAGGGGAATGTATGGGGACCCTATGTCAAAACTAGCCACTATCATGTATGTATGCAATTTATTGGCAATTCACCTGTCAGATGCATTTGATGCATACGTTCTGAGTACCTGCTAGTTACTGATTGGATACTTGACACCTGCCTGATCGTGTCGTGCTTCTGGCACATTCCCAGCTTGTTTGAAATGATACATGCTCAAGGTACAAATGTGATACTGTACTTCAAGATACATATGATATCCAATTCATGTTCAACATTACACATGTTATTAAACCAAAACTGTGCTGGGATTCAAGATGCAATAGACAGTGATAATGTGTGATTAAAGGAGTATAGAGGGATTGCAAAGTGCAAAGTGGAAGTGAAGAAAGATGGAAAATGGCCAGTTGGATGACAGTATCAGATCTACCACCTCAAGTCTCTTTCAATTGTCTTTTGCCACTCAGGGCACTCAGTGGTGGGAACAGGAAGTTGCTTGAGGCACTGGTTGCCTTGGAATTCATGTAGATCCATCATGAAGACTTTGGTAAGGGTGCTAAAAAGATGTTTGCAGGTGTTTTAATAGTCAAAAGAAAACTTACTCCATGACCAATTTACTGGCTGCTTTGGAATTGCCAGTTGAATCTCTGAGAGCTTCACTTTGCAGCTTCTTGAGGCTATCATTCACAAAGACCCAGAACTCCCTCTTAGAGTAGTGAGGTTTGCCATTATTCTTGAAGAATCCACTGACAATTTTATTGTTTTTGATGGTAGATTGTTGGTCTGGTTGGTACTCGTCATTGGGAATGCCCTCTGCATCTTGATCCAGGTTTCTGTCAGTTCCAGTTTCTGCCAAACCATTTGGCATGGCAGAATTAGGTGGAGTAAGCAAGGTTGGACTATTGATATCAATGGGGACCATAGTCTCCATCTTCAGTTGCAACTCATCTTCAAGATCATCTATAGTATAATCGAGCTGTGATGCAACATACTTACACAGATCGTCTCCTATAAATGGAAGTAGGTAGATAGAAAACCACTTCTTTATGACTTCCACATCCTTTGCCATACCAACATTAAAGATTTGTAATTGACAATGCTGGATAAACATTTTGGTGAGCCACAACAACGAAGGGTGAGGAACAATACAGTATACTAGGAATGACAACCTCATTCAATGGCCAAAACCAAGCTCTACCCCAGATCTCGGATCAACGACAGACTGCATGGTATCAATGATATTCTTTGAGGACTTGATCAAGTCCAATAAACCAAATTTGAGGTTTCCATAAAGTGTTGAAAGGTCCTTTGAAACCATCCTAGTCAGGTGACCATGGAACATGGAGTCATCCAAGCAATTAGTGGGGAGCTGAAAAAGTGAAAGATGTCTCTTGATGAATCCCTGACAAGGTCCAATGTAATGATCAGTCTACTTGTGATATTCAAAACAGTACATGTACCATAACTTGTTGATGTGTTTTGGTAACATATGTGGTAAGATTTGGAGACAGCAAACACACATGGAGGCAAGCCCTGAGTGAAGTCTACAAAAGGCTGAAGACTGCGTAATGGTCAGTGGATGGACATGCTTACTTCAAAGTCTTTCAAGTTGAGCAGACTGATTGTGTTCAAGACCACAGATGCCTCCTCTTTTGCATCTTGCATCAGAAACCATGCTCCCAAATTGAAAACCATTGAAGAAAGGTTTCTTGCCTGCCCAGGAAACTCAAGGTAAGATACTGAAACAAAAGAAAAAATGATACATTACATCTGCAAGTTCAAGAAGTTTCTTTGGAGGAATCTTGCAGGAGTGTGCAAGTACTTCTGCTTCTTGCTTGAGATGTTTGCAATCATGGTCACTGAATTCTTTGTTGGAATCTGGGCTCCTTGAGCAATGATGGCTGCTGTTACTAATTGGCTTGTTGAGTTCCTTACTCAGTGCACAGGATGATGAATCTTCAGTGCTGAAGGATAAGGCAATGCTGTTCTGCCTTGAGTGTGTCCTTGACCTGCAGAAGTTCAGGTCTGATGTTGAGAATCCATTAGAACAAGGTTCCACAAACCTTGGACTATTTGCCCTTGTAGAGTTTTGACTGGAAGAGGCCTGTCTGAGGTGAAATTGCTGAAGTAGCATGGGTCAGTGGACTTGAGTTCTGAGGACCTGCATCAGAAAAGTTGAGATGTCAAGGTGTGGAACTTTGAACTATTTTGGCACCAAACACATGCATACGAAAAACATCAATATGATAAGAGATTAATTGGATTGTTTGAAAGCATACTGCACAAATAATGGCATTATGATTACTATTGCATATATGGGACCTCATGACTTGGCCAGTTAAATTTGTCCAAGACATCACCAGAATGGTTGAGTTGTGAAGGCCCAGAGACACAAAATGAGTCTCCACCAAAAGGAATAATGGATTGTGTTGACAAGGGAAAGTTCATAGTAAACACCAAGTCAAGCAGTCAAGTAGGAGAAGGGGGGATGGGTCTTGGAGTATGGTTTTGAGTAGTGTATTCGGTTTGAACAAATCCAGGCATTACAGCTTTGTCCATTCTCCTTCTAGTGGGTGTCTAGTGATACTGTGGAGTACTTGGCACAGAAGGGATAGTGGGTGTAATCATATGGTGGTATGGATAGGCAAAATGTTCTGGGGCCCACATGGAGTTCAGGTGCAGTGACTCAAAGGCAAGCTGAGATAAGACTACTATGGCATAATGCAGTTGTTGAGGACCAACCTGGAAAAAATATTGGTGTCATGATGTGGCTGGTTGTAAAGGGAGTCAGATAGATTCTGTGGCATGTGGGTGGGCATTGGCTTGTGTAGGATGCACTGGGCCATCAGAATGCAATATGTGCAGCTCCACATTTGGTCCTAAGGTTATGGGTAGCTGAAGCTGAGGGTGTTATGGTTGTGTTGTTGTGTGCCTTTGTTTTTCTCTTTTCCTTTGCTTACTCCAACCCCAGCCCCTGCTGGGAGCATTACTTGTTCATCATATCACTGACCCAGCAGTGTCTTTACCCCACTTTCTGGCCTGATGCTGTTTTTTTGGATCCTACTGGACCAGGCCCTGGGACTTCTCTTTGATCATCACATATGTTTCCTATGGACAGTATTCTCTTCCAGTTGTCTCTCTCACAACAGCCTTGTATCCCCTTGTCTTCTCACATTACTCAGCTGTATGTGTCATCCGCAGTAGTTCCTTGTGAGTCCATCACATTCTGCTGCTTATGTACACTACAGTACATATACCTTAGCTGCATGTACCATATTCCTCATTCTTGATCTGCGCAATACTAGTGTTGTATCTTGAACCACCTCCTGGACTTCTATTAGCCTCTGCACACTATTGAAGTGCTCTGTGTGTTCTAAGGTATCTTCCTTATGAACCCCCTTCACATACCTTCAGACAATGGCCTTCCCTATCATCATCACCCTCAGACAGAACACCGGCTACTCCTGCTGTTCTGGATCCTAGTTGTTGTTACACTTGACTTGGGTAGAGGCAAGCGCAGACTTGGGTACAAGGACAATGTTGTTGGAAGCGTAATGCTTGACCTGATGTGAGAATATCTAGAGGTGTTGGCCTGACTAGAGTAGCATTTGAGGAAAGTTGAAAGCGAGGGGTCAAGGAGGTTGGCTAGGAGAACTATGAGACGGACTCAAAGTAGGCGATCGACTTGGTGTATTCCCAAGTAGAAATAGCTTAGAGTGTACAAGTACATGCGAGCCGTATTTAAGAGGAAGGAAAAAGCGCACAGACCAAGTGCAAGAAAGGAAACTATCGTCGAGATAGGAAAAGAACATTGTGGAACAACATCAAAGAAGTGTGACTAAGAATGAGATAGAAATGCTACTGGATGGAAGGAAACGATGACAAGCAAGTGATGAGTCATATTGGCTGATGTGTTGAAGTGAGTCATTGTAGAGGAAAAGAAATGGTGTTCGTGAGAAGAAGAGGGAGAAAGGGGGTGAATCGTAACAGTTGTGACACTCCACGTAATAGAGGGAATGTTGGAGACCTGGAAGATGAGATTCCAGAGCAAAATAGGCTAGGATAGTGGAATGAAATGGAGGGGGGTACCAGTGAAAGATGAGGGGGAATGTGAGGGGGCAGCATATCATACTGGGGATAGCCTGGATCATGTGCCACTTCTAGCGATTGTGGTGTTTGTTGGAAAGTGGAGTTTGTCAACACAGAGACACCAGGCAATTAAGGAGTGGTTTGTGGCAATTGTGTGTGCTCAAATGTGGGTAGATGTATCAGCTGTGCGTGGTCATCTACACTATCTGCAACAGATCTTCTTGCTGCTTGCTTGTTCTGTAGCACTTGGAGGGCATGTTTGTGTGCAGCACTGACATCGGCAATATGCATGAGGGGGTTGGGAAAATTTTCAGGAAGGACAGATCCAATATGTGTATAATTATGGATAAAATATGTGTTAAGGAGATAAGATAGAAAGTTGTTGTGCTTCAGACTAGTGTTATGCTAGACCTGGGGAGGGGTAGGTGTAGTCTTGTAAGACCTGAAGGCGAGAGGTGAAGGATGAAGGGTCCTAGGGATTTCCTAGAGACAGGCATCTGTTGCAATATGCAAGGAGACAAAGGAACCTTGGGGCTACCAAGGGATGTCAAGGGACAAAGGGGTGTTGCACAATGACAGTGGTCAAAGCAACACAGAAGCCACTCAAAAGTAGGCTTGACACTTAGGGGAGACAAGGCCTAAGTGCAGTTTAAGGACAAGGGTAGGGGGTGCTTGGATTCAGATAGTAGTACAAGAAAGACAAGTGTGAGAAGCTATAGTATAGGAAGGACAAGTTTATATACTAAGAGGAATGGAAGATGACATAAGTGGAAGTAGAAGGTCATAGAATGTTGTGGAATATTCATGACAGAGCAGCTGTGAAACAAGATAGGTGAGAGCAAATGGAAAGAAGCCAGTTAGTATACAAATGGCTATTGGAAGATAGGGAAAGTAGGTATTGTTGTAACCGGTTGAAATGAAGAGAGCATCCAATGTATCACAGGGATAGGCTAGGTGGTACATGGAAGACAAGCATAAAAGGAAAGAAAGAAGAATTGTAACAGATGCACCATCTTCACCTGCTGTTTGTGTCAACCAAAAGATCTTCTTTATTAACAAGATCCTACAGGAGGACTTGGGATATTATTTCTTTCCAGAGAGGTTTTTTTTTTGCAAAGTATGATCTGATGAACTGTGACCTTTTTGCACTTGGCTGTATGGTGGAATATACACTGGTGAGACTAATTCGTATGGCCAATTTGAAACAACTGATGGATTTGCTAGGATGGATTTATTGTCAGCAATGAGCAAATCCTTGTTCAGACATCATGTTATGATTCGCCCCTTCTTACCTTCGTACTCCCACAAACACTGTTCCTTTTCTTCTATAATGACACCTTCCCACACATCGGCCAATATTACTCACCACTTTGTAGTCATCGTTTCCCCTCACTCTATGGCACTTTTCCCTCACCATCAGTCATACTTCTTCAACATTGTTCCACAACATTCATTTCCTATCTCAACGATAGTTTCCTCTTCTATACTTGGTCCATGCGCTTTCCTTTCTCTTTTAAATACCAGTCGCATGCACATGTACACACTAAGATATTTCTTCTTGGAATACATCCAATAGATTGCTTACTACAAGTTCATCTTGTTGTTCACCTAGCTAACTTCCTTGACCTCTCTCTCCCTTGCACAACCAACATTCTCCACTTCAACTCTAGTTAGGCCTATGCCTCTAGACCTCTCTGTGCCTAGTCAAGCATATGCTTCTAACAGCATCATCCTGATAATCCAAGATTATGCCCACCTCTATCTGGGTCAAATGTAACACATTAAGCTTTCAGCACAACTACAAGGACATCTCTTCAATGGTTGGTGAGCTCAATTGTGGACTTATAGGTGAGCTTCAGTGCCATCTTGTACTCCTGTACTGCAAAGTGTGATTAGCTGCTTCAAGAAAGTTTGCAACACTTGAACCATATCCATTACGAGCAAAAGCAGATGGTTGCATGGTCTACTCCATTCCTTTGATCATCTTTATGGACAATGTATCCAGAAATATCTCCAAACAGTGGAACAAGCACCATGCAATATACTCATCCAATGCAAACCTTTCTCATGAAATGCTAGAAAAGGAGTTCTGTGTACAATTTGTGACATTATCACCTCACACTACCCCAATGGAACTGATGGCAGCGATGAGAGATGCCATAAAGTAAGAGCCTGCTTTGTATCTTAGTAATATTCATCTCATTTGTGGATTCAGTAGGACACATGAATCTGATGTGGTTGCATGGGATTGTAAATATGAGGAAGAGGTTTTGCTTGTTATCTATGATCTCTTTCACACTGGAGATAATCCAATGCAAGCTAATAAGTGTAGCCATGCTGGACTCGCTTGTAATCATTTTTGCCACACATGCCATATTGGCGGTACATGAGAATACAAGTCAACTGCTGATGGGTATAATAGCATTTTCATGGTAAGTACATCAATTGCTTATCGTGAGTTAAGTTGATGCAACTAGTCATTCTAATAGCCGGGGAAGTTGCAAGATCCACACAGGATGGTGAAGACAATAGAGACACAAATATAACTGTCATTAGAATTAGGAGCCACAGAAAAGCTATGGAATTGTATGAGCACCATTTGAGTGTGTGACACAACAACAAGCAGAATCGTCAAGACACTTGTCAAGCTTGGGAAGCAACTGTGAAAATGAACTATAGGCATACCACCTATGCCAGAAAGTGAAGTTAGAAAGTCACTTGAGAAGAAGTTGGACAAAATGCTACAAGGTAAAACTATTTGTGATTCAATAAACCCACTTCTTGAGGTAAAAGGTTTCATCTCTGCTTCATGCATTTTTGTTATTTGTTGACCTATAATTGGTGTAGGCATCACAAATATTCACATGGACACACCAACTGAGATTCTGCACACAATTTTGCTTGGCATCATGAAGTATTTCTGGGAGCAAACTGCTTTTCTTCTTGACAAATTCCAGTCAATGGACATTTTCCAATCTCGCCTTGACTCTTTTGAGAAAGAAGGACTAAATGTGCCGTTATTGAATGCTGACTACATATGCTGATATAAAGGCAGCCTGATCAGAAAACACTTCAAAAGTCTTGCTCAAATAATGCCCTTTCTTGTATATAACCTTGTTCCAAAAACAGTCCTTGATATGTGGACTATAATCGGCAAATTGGTTGTTCTAATATGGCATACTGAAATAACAAACATAGAGAAATATCTTGCCTTGCTGACACAGTCAATTGATGATTTTCTCAATATAACCTCACAATGTACACCAAGTATCCTCATCACCAAACCTAAATTCCACTTTCTTGTCCACCTGCCAGCTTATATTCAGCACTTCAGCCCTGCAATCATTTTTTCAACAAAATGTTACAAATCTTTTAATCATGTTTTTTGATTGTCATGCATTCACAGCAACCGAAGTGTGCCAAGCAAAGACACCTGCAAGACATTCATGTACCATGATATAGTTAAACATATCATGACAGGTGGGTATTGGTTCCATATTCTGCTGAAGAAATGGATACACACTTTAAATGAAGTGAGGTCATATCTTGAAAAGTGTCCTGAGCATGCTTGTCTCTTAGGACTAGACTTGAGTGGCTCTCAGTGCACTCCAGGTACAATCTAAAACCATTGTGTGACATTCTATTAGAAATTGACATGGTGGTTTCCCCCATAGGAACTGGCATCACACTCAACAACATGTCTTCTGGGTCATGGTCGGAGACTTGCTGCTCAAATCTTCTCACAAGCATTGACTGTGGCAACTATGTGAAAGCAAAGTTATTTATTATTGTGGGTAGAGAGCAAGTCAAGTTAAATGAGCATGTAATTTTCTGTCATCCAGTCAGTTCAAAGGTGGGAAGTTTTCCTTGCTTTTGGAGGTACAATTGACACTGTTATGGTACATAGAACTTCATGGGCAGAATAGAGGAGATTTTGTTATCACCCAATGTGCAACAGGTCCAATACATCACCATCCAAGTTTTTGTGGTTTGCAGCACCTGACACCCAATCATTCAACTCCCAGTGGTCCAATTGACAGGTGAATGCCTTGTCTTGTCTGACTTCAAGGTACATTATATGTATAGTATGTTTTACTATGTTCCCCACTTTTTTTAGGATATCATATGTCCTGTGAATATCTAGCACAATTGTATTGATGCAAAGTGTGCCAATTGCACTCATGCCTACATCTTACAGGAGCACATCTTGATGACCCACACAAAAGCTAGTTGTTACGATTCTTCTTTTTTTCCTTTTATACTTGTCTTCCATGTACCACCTAGCCTATCCCTGTGATACATTGGATGCTCTCTTCATTTCAACCGGTTACAACAATACCTACTTTCCCTATCTTCCAATAGCCATTTGTACACTAACTGGCTTCTTCCCATTTGCTCTCACCTATCTTGTTTCACAGCTGCTTTGTCATGAATATTCCACAACATTCTATGACCTTCTACTTTCACTTATGTCATCTTCCATTCCTCTTAATATATAAACTTGTTCTTCCTGTACTATAGCTTCTCACACTTGTCTTTCTTGTACTACTATTTGAATTCAAGTTCCCCCCTGCCCTTGTTCCTAAGTTGTGCTTAGACCTTGTCTCCCCTAAGTCTCAAGCCTACTTTTGAGTGGCTTCTGTGTTGCTTTGACCACCATTGTTGCGCAACACCCCTTTATCCCTTAACATCCCTTGGTAGCCCCAAGGTTCCGTTTTCCTGCATATCGCAACAGATGCCTGTCTTTAGGAAATCTCTAGGACCCTTTGCCCTTTGCCTCTTGCCTTCAGGTCTTATGAGACTATGCCTGCCCCTCCCCAGATCTAGCGTAACAGCATCAAGAAGCATCTTTGAACCATGAAATACTTGGAACATGCCATTGCCAATATCTTCAGGGTAGTCTTGCATAGCAAATCAAGTTAGCAGATTTGTGTAATTCTGCCATGAACGTATGCCTATATCAAAACTCAAAAGATATACAGAAAAAGCACACCTTCACAACTGCTTTTGCAATGTTGTTGATGTAGAAAATATTACCAGAAGCTAAGGTTACCTTTTTCGAAGGGTTACCAACTGCTTCACAGATGTTATCTGTTATCTTCTGAACTGAATACAGTGTTGGTACACCAGGTGCATCTAACTCCTTTGCCCAGTGCAATATGGCCTTTTTTTGTGCTCACAAGAATGGTAGCCGGGCAGAACTCCATAGCAGCACAGTCAGAAAATGCTATAACTTTAAATCATTAGAACGTCACACAAAATGACCTACCCTTACTGCTTTTGTGGGCCACAGAAAGTAGGGATCATGCAGAGACACATCCTTGCATATTTCGTGGACTGGGATTGGTGTATCATCACCTGTTCAAGAACTTCATAAATGAGTACTCAAAATGAGATAAATAGCTTATGCTGCTCATCATCAAGGTTGTCACCATTGTCTGGGAGCTCATTGGAAGAATGACCACATTCCCCTTGAACATTTTATTGGCCAGCAAAGTTTGAAGATCATCAAAAAGATCTCAGGAGTCATGACTTAGAATTTTGTATATATTTTGCTGAAAATCTGGTCCCCAGAGCTTGGAATACTGAAATTCATTGTGCCTGGCACTGGAAAATGGGGCAGTCCATATCTAAGATGATACCATTGGAATAGGATTCTTATCAGCAATCATTAGGGATGGTGAGGATGGTAGGAACAGCTCAGTAATATTCAAAGCATTTGTTTGAGGGAAATGGTCAACTTTCATGTTGATTGGGCTATTCATGAAATGAAAACTCTGTGGCATGCTCAAATCCACACTATGAAATCTAAGTTGATGATGGGGTTATTGATAGTTAAAACCATACCTATAAAATGGCTTAACGTTAATATTATGGCATTTGCTATTCTGATGTGATATCACATGACGGTGATCCATGACAAACTGCTTTGAGAAATCCTTAGGGTCTGGACACACCATGCAGATCACATGGGTGTGCTTTTCATTGTGATAGTGCAAGACTGGAAAGGCCCAAATAACTAAAATAAAATGCAGGCATCTAGATCCACTTACTTTCACTGTCCACCTTTGAGGAACTTGGCATTGAGGTGGGTTGTTTACTCTGTCAAGCATGTCATAATGTGAGCCAGGCCACTTTGAGGTATCAGAGAAAATGAATGGTAGCATGATGAGAGGATAGAATGATTGACAATTCTGATGGGCCATGTCACAGGCCAGAATAATAACAGCAGTTGAGTTGTTGACTTCCAGTTCTGGCACAGGTGATGATCACATGCACAGATGTTCTCCAAGCGATTCATTCTTGAACCTTGTCAATACACACCATGTCCACTTGCTTGACCCAGACAACAGTCATTTATCCTTCAGTTCATTCACAGTCACAGGAGGTTGCATTTTTACAGCTGCTTCTTGTATCTATATATTTTGCTGGTGCACTGCCAAAAAATCTTGCCATTCAGCCTATGGTATGTAACTTTGTTTTTTGAGTCTCACTCCTCTAACTTCTGTGTGTTGAACCCAGCCAATCCAAATTTCCATTTCCGTTTCTGAAGAATATGGCTTGTTTACCACCCCAGTAATTAGAGAAATTGTTAAAGACTCAGTCATCTCTGATTCCCAGATGGTATGTCAACAATTTAAACAACTATTCCACATACTCATTGACACCTTAGAACTCAGACCATATTTCCAATGTAGATGAATCTGAGATTCCCATCCCATTCCTACCACTTCCATTCCATTTCACTCCCACCAATTGTTGAGATTGGGCATTGTTATGCAACGACATTCAGCATTGGCTTATTTTGATCCCAGAAATGTCCCAGCAATTGTTACAATAGACCCAGGAGGGGGCTATTGTAGTCCTGAGAGACCTGGAGCAAGGGAACGAGGGAGCAAGGGGTCCTAGGGATTTCCTAGCGACATGCGTCTGTTGCAATACACAGGAAGACAAAGGGACCTCAAGGGCGTTGTGGGATACAAGGACAAAGGGGAGTTGTGCAACAACAATGGTCGAAGCAACTCAGAAGCCACTTAATAGTAGGCTTAAGACTAAGAGAGAACAAGACCCTAGCAAGGCTAAGGAATGGAACAAAGGGGCTTGGATTCCAGGTGGTAGTTCAGGAAAAACAAGCATGGGAAACTATAGTACAGGAGCAGTGGGTTTATATATGAAGAGAAAGGAAGATGATATAAGCAGACATAGAAGGTCACGGAATGTTATGGAACATTCATGATGAAATGTCTGTAATAAGAGATAAGCAATAGCAAATGGAAGGAAGCCGGTTAGCATGCAAATGGCTATTGGAGGATAGGGAATACGGATATAGTAGTAACCGGCTGAAGGGAATGAGCATCCAACACATCACTGAGATGGACTAGGAAATACAAGGATGACAAGTGTATCAAGGAAGAAAAGAATGAATCATAACAGCAATGGTCATGGGGTTGTGATATCTTCTGGCTTTTGTTCATCACCACTCATCCTAAATTTCCACTTGGTCACTAGCACCCTTGGAATCCCAAAATCCCTCTGACTGGCATCTTTATTGAAGGTTGGTTGGATGGCTTGTTGAAGCATTTGATAGGTAAGAATGATGTGGATGATGGTACTTCAGCATTGCTTGCATGGATCTGGAATGAATTTGGTTAAAAAGCTCTCTTGTTTTCCCCAATCCTGATCCAATCCTAATGTTATCTTCTATGTCCATTTTCTGTACTCATTCTGTGGTCATTGCATATGTGTTACCTGGTATATAGTTGTGCTTTAATCCATGTGTTACATGCAAGACTGAACAAGGTTGTACTGTATTCTGAGTCATTTTCTACAAGATATGCAGTCTCCATTGCATCCAACAGCACCTCGGACAGATATAGGGAGAATATATATCAGATATGGGGACAAGACCAATACAGTATTCTAACCAGATGCCATATTGATATATGGTGGCAATATCTATCAAATGTTGGCCAAAAATATAAGACACGTTACCAAACCAGTATATCCTTTCATTGTATCACAATTATTTCACACATATACTGGTTACATCCCCCAGTGATGACCAAATTTCATTCTCATCCACATAGAAATTGAATTTTATCTACTAAATACTGGCTGAATGTGGGACCACAACATATTCATCATTCTCAATATATTTGTGGCAGTGTATCATTCAATTACAAGGTCTGAACAGACGTGCACATGGCTGAAAACAGGACTTGGTTGCAGCAATTACAGCAACTTGGAGTTCATCAGCAAAACATTGAAATGAAACAAGCAGTCAGTAGAAGATCCTTGGCTTATGGAGGTTTATGTTCTGTGTGAACAAGCATAGTGATTGGTGGAGATCATGATGCCTGGTCAGATAGCTTGGCTCAGGCAGATCCAGTCTTGATAATTTAGATAGTACTAGGACTGTATCAAAAATTACTGATCATAACTGATAATCCATTGATTTGCAGACAGGCTATGACTTTGCATAGTAAAGTAGTTCTAAAGATACTTGGACACTGTGTGGTACCACTCTTTGTCTGTGTAGTTATTGAGGTAAAATTTGTCATACATTTCCAATGAGACATTTGCTGTCACAGACCGATTGTGCCTTAGGCCATACACTGGGATCAGTTCGACAGCATGGGTGACAGCTGTGATGGGGATGACTGCTGCCTCACAATGGGGGCAACCATTAGGCCCAGTAAATATTTTCTGATGCACTTTGTACATTCTTGTCATATCATCTGGACCATTGAACACCTCAAAAAATTGGGCATAGAGCAACAGTTTATTGAACAGTGTAGGGAGAGATTGTTTTTGTGTCTTATGGAAGGCAAACACAGTGCGGACTTGTGTGACAAGAGGTAAATCTAATGAGGATTCAGCTGACTGGTGTGACTGATTAAAAAATCCAACTCACTTCCACTGTTCAGATCATGGACTAGAACTGTATCACACTTTCCAAATGGGAATTCTTTGGATGGCGATAACACCTGGATCTGTTGACTAGGCATGACTTTATTGCTGCCAAACCATGACAATACCTGAAAATAAAATTCATTCCACACATTGAGTGATTTGGCAGGAAGTGATGAAAAACCAAGGTATGAAGTGAAGTTGTTAAATGCTAATTTGAAAGATGGTAGCTGATAGGTTGTGGCAACCCAAGATGATGATTTATTCTTCTCGTTTGGGTAAATGGTAACATAGGTAGCTACACATGCATCTGAGACGGCACCTTTGAGGAAGTAGTTGTGGATAGGATGGTCAGCTAAGGAAAAGGAAGCATGATCTGCAAGGGAAACATGCTGGATCCAAGTAAGCATTGGGTCAATATCAGTCATTTCATCAAATTTGTCATCAACAATATTTTTAAGTGAGGCACCACGTTCAACAAGCTGTTATGGTTGTGCTGTTGCGTGCCTTTGTTTTTCTCTTTTCCTTTGCCTACTTCAATCCTGGCCCCTGCTGGGAGCACTATCTATTCATCATATCACTGACCCAGCAATGTCTTTATCCCACTTTCTGGCCTGACACTGTTCTTTCAGATCCTACCAAACCAAGCCCCAGACTTGTATCCTGATTAGTTTGTATGTTTCTCATGGACAGCATTTCCTTCTGGTCATCTCTCTCACAATGGCCTCATATCCCTGTATCCCTTCCCTGTTACTCATCTGTATGTATCATCTGCAGTCATTCCATGTGAATCCATCACATTCTACTGCTTACATACTACATAGTATATATACCACAGCTGCCTGTACCATACTTTCCATTTTTGATCTGCGCAATACTAGCGTCACATCTTGAGACATCCCTCCAGATCTCTATTAGCCTCTGTGTGCTATTGAGTCGCTCTGAGTATTCCAAGGCCTTCCCTTTGAGAGCTCCCTTCACTTTCCTTCGAACATTGACCACTTTGTTGACATTATCTTCAGATTGAACATTGGCCACTCCTGTTATTCCAAATCTAGTTTGTGACACTATGTGTAACACAAGCAACATGTAAAGATGAAACTGGCACATACATTCCTTTCAATCTAGGATATGAATTATTTGCTAGGCAAATGTGTTTTGTTGATGGTTGGTGTGCTCAAAAGGATGTTTGCAATGGGTTATGAGAAGGTGCTCAGAGATGTCTGTGGTGAATTGAATGGGAGCACTGGTGTTGTGAATTATGGGAGCAAAGCTATGGAAAAGTTTGAGTTTGGGGATTTCAAAGTGGTCAATGTTACGCTTGACCCGGGTAGAGGCGAGCGTAGACTTGGGTACGAGACGACGTCTGTTAGTAGTGTATGCTGGACTAGACGCGGAGCTGTCTAGAGGCGTTGGCCTGACTAGAGGAACTGGGAGAAG